>JABUQX010034806.1:20000-23976 GCA_015478945.1 Trachelipus rathkii
ATATATTATTATATATATATATATAATATATACTATATTCAGTATATTAAACGGGATCCATTCAATTTAGGCTTGTCATTATCGGCCATACTCCCTACAAAATAATAAGTGGGTGTGGCCTAATAATGTACGTACTGAAATCTGCTATTAAAATATCACTAGCAATTATTAGATTATTCTTTTGTACTTCTCTTTACGATAAGGTACGAAAGATACGATATATTAGTACCCTTAGCATAAAAGTTAACTAAAAAATTAAAAATCTTTTGGCAAATCATTTCCGCCACGTGCTTTATATAACGATTTGTTTGTAAACAAAATATTCCTCCGCGCCCGCCCCGTTGCTAATCCCCGAATTCGAGGATCGGTAAGAACGGGCGCCTGTCTGTGACGTTTACATGTACGTAGAAATGCGCAAACGGCCTTCTGAAACGATGCATGTGGCCGCCTGAGTGCCCGTCCGGGCTGCAAAGTCGGGCTTCGGAAACGCAGCTCTTATTAAAGATTGAAGGTTCAAATAGTAGCATTGAAATTATCACACCGTGACGCCACTCTATAATTACACTGCTTAGTGTAAAGTTATCGTTCAATTCTTTAGATCATCTAAATTCAAAAATGTAGTGGTGAGTACGTTACCGGAAATATTATAAATAAGAAATGTGTAATTTACTTCTTAAAATGTAGGAATTTGTTACACATGATCTTACTTGTCCATATGAAGTTAGTATATTTCCATTACAACACAGAATAGTGTTTTTCCAAGAACATATGTTTGCCAACTTTTATTTTTCTGTCAACACTTGAATGTTATAAAATTTATTAGCCTATGCCATATTGGCGAGATTTTACAGTAGTAGAACATATATTATATATATATATATTAATAATATATATAATATATTAATATATATATACTATATAATATAATATATATATATATATATATATATATATATATATATTGTTTGCAGTAAATTTGAAAAGAAAGAACTCAGGTAAAAATGGAAATGGTAGCGGTGAAAAGGAAGAAGACACCAATAAGTCAACTAAGACTACACAAGAGGCAATCCCTCCTACTTCGCATATTTCGCATGATGAAAAACCCACACCCAGGCCCAGCACCTCGACGAGTCAAGATATGGGTCCAGATTTCGGAGCTAGCGTTTCAGTAGATGACAGTCACGAAAATGACTTTGGTAGATACGTTGGACATTCATCTACGATTTCGACTGAGAAAAAGAAACAGTTACTGAAAGAGTGTTGGAATCCACCTAAGACCTATAATTTTTTGGAAGATGCTACCCACTTAAAGAGGAAATTCAATTATGAATGGTTGGAGACATATCCACTTTGGCTGACATATTCCAGGCACCTGAAGGGTGAATTTTGCAAGTTTTGTATTTATTTCCACCATTTAAGTTCGGTCAGAGGGGTCCTAGGCTCTTTAATAATAAGACCTTTCACTAAATATAAAGATGTTCATGCGGTTTGTAAGGGACATACAAACACAGAGTGGCATAAAACTGCTGTTGAAGCTGCTAGATTGTCCTACAGGACGTGCCGGTAGACATCCAAAGTAACCAGCATTCTTAGAAATCATAGAAGAAAAATAAAAAAAATATTATCCTCAATAATCATGCTGGTGACAATTTCTTTGGTAAGCGTGATTTACCGCTTTTCGGGGTAAGCATCATGATGAGGGAGTGTTGCACGATTTGTGCCGCTTGTCAATAGATGCCGGAAGATCAGTCATTGAAAAACATTTTGAAAATGGGAAGAAAAATGCCACAATACCAATCAGTTCAATTCAGAATGAGATCAATTTTTTATGTGGGACTACATAGAAGGAAGCATCGTTAAATGAGGGAAAAGAAGCGGTGTGCCGTATAGCTTACTTAGGCGATGAAAACCGCTGATATTTCTGGAAAGTGAACAATTACTCGCATGGGGTTGCGGTATTTTTGGATAAAGTAGGTCACGCGGACTGCGATGAGTCGAATAGAGGGAACTTTTACATTGCGGCTTTTGAGGTAGGGTTAGAACTGAAAGCGCTTGACGCAAAACCATTGCGAAAGCCATTAACGATTTGGATCCCGAGAAAGGCGTGGGCTTGGGTTTCGATGGCTGTTTCACGATGTCTTGGCAAAGAAGGAGTTAACCAAGCAATATTGGGAAAAAATAAAAAAGCATTGTTCTTTCTTGCTTTTCACACAAACAAAATCTAGTAGTAAAATATTTTCTACGCATCACCAGATACGCATTCACGGCAATAACTAATTGCGCATTACTACGGTGTTTTTTCGTGAGCGGTCTTTGAGAAAGAAAATTAAAAGCAGTATTTTTTATGGCTGTGATATAAATAGCTAGTAATATTTGCATACATGCATCAGAGTGTTTAAGAGCATTTTGTACGAATGATGCAAGCATTAGAAATCCTTTCATTGAAGGAAATACCGCCACAAAAAAGAAGCGCTTCATCAGTTGCATTCAGCGGCATGTAAGTCGTCATTCCCATGGCTATGATATTGACCGCGAAGTGCTGTGCGATGTTAGACCCGCCAGTTGTAAATGCTTTCCAATCCAAGACCTTGGATATCGCCAAACCTCGCAGCACATTTAACATATTGTGGAAATGGTTAGGAGCCATCGGAAAGATGAATAAAAAATCACCGATGAAGTGTTAAAGAGAAGCTAATGAAATCGCTGAGCAACTGGGACTTGATCTGTAATATACCACGGATATTTGGTATGGAAGCAGCACCCCCACGCAATCATTCCAGCACGAAGATCCACGGTATGTTCTGGAGAAAGATCCTTAATAACTCCGTATCTGGATCTATAAACCTTTCTTTGGATACGGTTTTCTATTGAAATACACCTGCTTCATGCATTGACATAATCTGACATCCTTCCACATGCACTTCATAAACCAATGATGAGTTAGAAGAAAGACGCTCATTTTAATAGTTCAACCACTTTAGAAAGGCATGGGAAGAGGAGCAGAACCTTTGGTACATAATTTTGGAATGACAAGAAGCTAAGTAGTGAAGAACTAAAATCTTGCTATCTCCCAAGTCTTAAAGGAAGATGAAACCTTTCTTTTCCGTCGAACGAAAAAGGGAGCTTGATGATACTATCCGCCCAGCTATGCAACCACCAGTACAGTCAGACACTCTTTCAGTACTCTGCGAAGGATCAAGCCTTGGCTGCGAAAGTACTATGAAAGACGACAGGTTAAACGGCTGGCTATGATGAGTGTACACAGAAGAATTTGTTTTTTGACTAATTATGATTATTTTAATCAAACAGTAGTTGATAAATTTGCCTTGTGAAACCCTAGGAAATTAAACTTTTTAATATCTCTACTTTGCAAACTGCTCTATAAATTTTTGAAATTTTCCATCATCTGCATATTGTAATTTGATATTCTTGTTTTAAAATAAAATAATTTTTTTTTAAATATGAAACCATTAATTATCATACAAATGTTTCTAGTTTTATGTCTTCTTTCTTTTATATTACCTATATATATATATATAATATAATATATATATATATATATATATAACTATATATATATATATATATATATATATATATAATATGATAAATATAATAATAATATATATATATATAATATATAATATATAATATAAATATTATATATATATAATTTTATTATATATATAAAATCTCTATATAAATTTAAAGCTGCCCCCCCCCTGGCTTGGAAGCTGGCGACGCCCATGGTTGAAGTCATTTTTGAAAAAAAATTGTAAAGGTTGAAATACGAAAAATGTCCAAAAATTAGTTTCTGAAATAATTGAAAAATGCGAAACAATGACTAACAGAACCAGAAAAACACTGAAAATGACGTTCTAGAGTCAAAAAAAGCTGCCGGTTTGCTTTTTTCCCCATCAAAAGTGTCTGAAAATTAAGAATTTTATATGTTCATTTTAGGTGGGGCTAAAGATGG
>JABUQX010034807.1:0-41075 GCA_015478945.1 Trachelipus rathkii
AGAAATTACAATCAGATCTCAGATTAAAATCTCTTGATCAGACACTCACATCTACTTGGGATCGAGAACAGCTCTCTATTCGACAAGCAAGCACTTCATTTATAGCAACTGCAAAGAGCCTTGGCCACGATGTATCAAAAATTTCCGTATCTCCAGCTACCGTTTACCGAGCTCGGGCGATTAATAGAAGTAAAATGGCAAAGAACATCGAAGAGTCAGTCTTTGAAAATCCACCTCATTTGGTCTTGCATTGGGATAGTAAACTGTTGCCCTCAGTTGCCCATGGGAGTGTCAAAACTTTGGAAGATAGAGTTGCAGTTCTAGTGACTGGCAAAGATTTTGAGCATTTGCTTGGCGTACCTGTTGCCCTGAAAGGCACTGGTGAGCAGATGGCTGAGGTAGTTATTCGGGAAGTGGACCGATTTGGGCTACGTGACAATATAATCGGTATATCTTTTGATACTACAGCATCTAATACAGGACTGATCCAAGGGGCATGTACCAGAATTGAAAGGGAATTCGGACGAACATTGTTGTGGTTGGCTTGCCGGCATCACACCCATGAACTAATATTGAAAGGAGTGTTTGAGGAGTGTTGTGGCATACCATCAAGTGGTCCTGACATCCACATTTTTCGGAACTTCCAACGTCTGTGGGCTTCACTTGATAGGAAGTCATATACGACAATGCTGGATGAAGAAAGTCCCGTTCAAGGCTTTCTAGAAGAACAACGAGTGAGCATGGTTAACTACATCCAAACTGTCCTAAAAGACGGAAGTCATCTAAGAGAAGACTACAAAGAGTTATTACAACTCTCACTCCTGTACCTAGGTGGTTGGTCTAATAACGACTTCAGTTTCAGGATCCCAGGGGCTCTGCATCAGGCAAGGTGGATGGCAAAGGCAATATATGCACTTAAAATTGTCCTCTTCACTAAACAGTTGAATATTCCTCAACGTGAATTGAAAGGAATGCAACGTGTTTCACATTTTATCA
Source organism: Trachelipus rathkii (assembly GCA_015478945.1). Taxonomy (NCBI): domain Eukaryota; kingdom Metazoa; phylum Arthropoda; class Malacostraca; order Isopoda; family Trachelipodidae; genus Trachelipus; species Trachelipus rathkii. The sequence goes on from JABUQX010034807.1 coordinate 997, forward strand.
TCCTCATATATGTTCGCTTTTGGCACTAGGCAATTGTAAGTCGATGGGCTCCAAAGAATGATTTGGATATGCTACAGCTTCTGAGCACTTACCCAGATATAGACGTCAAAAAAGTGCTCTCACAGTTGCTAAGAGACACCTTTGGTATCTGTCAGAAACAAACGTAGGATTGGCTTTTTTGGACGAACGTATTACACAGGCTGTTATGGAAATTAGAAATCTAGAAACCAAACCAAAGAAAAAGGAATTGAAACGATTAAAGGGGAAAAACCTAGTGTTTGAAGGAAAAGACCAAAGCTATTTCGTTACTAATAAAACAAAGACGTTCTTTGAATTGTTTGGGATCCACGACGTGACAGAATACTGCAGTGATTCTCTAAGAAGCCATGTGAACGCTCTTAAGATGGTCAATGATACCGCAGAAAGAGGAATTGCTCTGATAAAAAGGTTTAACGAATCGGTCAGGGACGAACAACAAAAACAATTCTTGTTGAGGGTTGTCGAGCATCACAGAAAAGTCGTCCCCAAGCGAACAAAAGAAGGGATTGCATCGTTCAAAGTTGATTAATATAACACATGTTTTGCCTATCATACTACCTATTAATCTTAGTGTCTAGTTTTAATATTATTTTACGTTTGTGATTTCTAGTTTTCCCAATAAAATTAATCAAGATTGAAAAATCGTATTTTTTACCTACTTTTACACAACTGTTCAAAGTGTGCAACCTCTAAATATTATCCAATCATCTTGAAATTTGGCATATATATATATATATATATATATATATATATATATATATATATATATATATATATATATATATATATATATATATATATATATATATATATATATATATATATATATATATATATATATATATATATATATATCTTTTACATTACAGAGACCCTACAGCAAAGGTAAACAAAGTCTGCAAATATTTTACAATTTATTTGTTGCCTTACAAAATGAAACACCCTAATATATAAATATATATATATATATATATATATATATATATATATATATACTATATATATATATATATATATATATATATATATATATATATATATATATATATATATATATATATATATAAATATATTTTCTTTATATATTTATTTACATATATATATATATATATATATATATATATATATATATATATAAACTATTATACCGTCTATAATAATTTGATAATACCCCGACTTCACAATAATTTAAAACTAATTAAATATGCTCATAGATAAATTTTTGCAAGAGCCAGAAGAGCTCTATCCAAGGAGACAAAAACCTTTTGATATTGAAAGAAGAAAGTGTGAACATTTGCAGCTCTCAGTCCCCTTCAACATGTAGAAGTGGCATTGCGTTGTCGACATCACTGAAGCTTCCACTTCAACCATTGCCGATAAGCTTAAAAGAAATGAAAATTCATGGCCTTATATTCCTGAATTTTTTAAGTTTTAAGGGAAATGGAGTAAAGAAAGAAGTATATTATACGAGTTCAATAATGCAACCCATTATGGAAGACTATATCCTTGAGAGCTTACAAGGCCATAGCCTCAACAACTTTGAGTCTTGTATAATTGAAGGGAGCAAGTCAGCAAACAGGTTAAAGCGGAAAGGAACTCTTCTAAAATTGTTTCACTTTTCAAGAACTTTGGGACCTCTTAATTAAATTAAATACGCCTCTGCCATCTAGTCCTTCTGAAGAGCGTCTTTTATATGGGAATAGTTTTACTTAAATCTAAGCAGGCAAGATTGAGCGATGACCATTTTGAAATGTTGAGACTTTTTCAAAATGAATATGCATAAAAATCTTTGATCTCTTTATTAAAGCTATATTGCTAACAGTCTGTATATATTTACTTTCGTATTAGGTAAATATATTCTCGCCAACTATTATTTTTTTGAAATATCGCTATATCGCTAGCGACGCCACTTTTAAAATATCGCTATCGCAGCTATTTTTAAAGCAGTGTATTGGCAATTATAATGACCAAGAACATGAGATGCTGAGAACTTAGCAAATTAGTTTTATTTTACCGGTTTTATATACTATACCTCATTACGGTTATTAACAATAGATGAAAATACAGTAATAAAATTTAGACTTTATAATTAAAACTTCTAAGTAGCGATCTCTTAGAAAAAAGGATTTTTTTTCAATTGAACAGATGAATTTGATAACATAATTATTGATTATTGCGATTGTCCGGTTTGATCGACCTTTAATTTTGCCTATGTCGAATATATACGATTCTGAAATTTATGTTCGGTTGAACTATAGTAATTTTGAGATAATTGTCGTGAATGACGATTGAAATGTTGTCGTGACAGACAGAACTTATTAAAAAAAATTTAAGTATTCATTATGAAAGTATATATAATTGGAAGAATGGTTCATTATTGATGAAATTGTTTCATCCTGATAGGTAAGTAGTTACTGAATAATCACAACGATAGACTTCAATATCACAAAATCAATCATAATTTTCACAACTCTAGATATTATCTTTATTTACAATATTATAATTTATAGGTACGCATAGTATTTTTCGATTATAGACAACACAATTTATATCATAAACACCTTGATATTATGGTTTAGCGCATCTTGTGCTCTCACTATTAACATTAATACTTTCTAAATCGATATCACTTATTTCTTCTTACTTGATGATTAGTGGCACTATTATTACATAAAACTAATTATTCTTTAAATTTCTTTTATATCACAATTTATTTCCTTGTTTATTAAAACATTCATGGAAAAATTATTACTATATGACCACTCATTTCACAATTGAACACAAGAATTATAGAGAGATCAAGTTCAGAATGTATCTATAAGTTGCCACTATTTAGTTTTGGAAGTTTGTTATCGCACTATATAATTATCAGTATTATATTATATATAACTTATATTTTTATATAGTTATAATATAACATATAGTATTATATATAATCGTAGTAGTTAAAATATCTTGTTAATTGTCAAACACTGAATAGATATTTTACTGCCACTTATTGGCCAAGAAAATTTTGGGGAATGTTAGCCTCTACAGTTCCTAATAGATAAGCTTTAATTTGCTACGCACAACCAGAAACTTGGAAATTAATACATTTGGGATTATTTTTTAATTTTATTACTTGATAACTATTATTTAATTATTAGTTTATTTCACCTTTATGTACACACTACATCATTATAGTAATCATATTATTGATTACATTCTTTATTTCAGATAATTTTTAACCTATACATCACTTGAGTATCTCCTTTAAGAGTTCAAAGAGGATTTGAAGGGGTTGTGAGTTGCGAATATCTTCTACAAAAGTAGGAAAGATGAGGTATAATTTGGCATCTCCTTCAATTGATGTACGATATAGGTTTGTAATTCTTTGAGATTTGTGTAGAACTTGTGATAGTTGTATTACATCTTGATTTATCTTATATTCATATGTAAATTACTGCATATTTTAATACATGATGAGGTCAGTTGTTTTATTTATATAGCCATGATAAAATATGACTATTTACACTTACTATAATGTTTATACTCTGGAATTCTATGTTATCATTACAAGAACTTAATGGTATTTTATTTCCAATTAAGTACCTTTACTCCACTAATCATATATATTTATAGTTATATATACAAAGAGTAAGTTTTGAAGTTTTATACTTTAAATCATCAAAGTAATTATATAATAATCATAAAGACACTATTCATTATATTTTTAAAATTATAAAGTATTATAATTTCAAATATAATACTGATTATATATGTATATACTTGATGTGAGAAAAAGGATAAAAGCGCTATATGATTATATGATATTATACTGAATAATAATTTATTACACTAAGAAGATATAATAACATAATAGATCAATAGATTATGGTAATTATCATAAAAATTCTTACACAGTAAATATAAAGTATTATATAGTAGTATCTTAAACCATTAAACTTTCAGGATTTTGGTTGAAATTCGTGTTTAATTATAAACAGATTTTGTGAAACTTGGTTAATAATTTTTAGTGTTGAAGTTTTAGTACTTTGTTATGCATAAGAATAATAATGATAGGATATAGATTACTATTGAAAGAAATAAACAGTCACCTTTCACACCTACTCCCTACTAAAACTAAGCCCACCCCAAATAACACATGTTCGAAGCTTAATAACATGAGAGGGGATGTTAATATTTAGTAACATATAATTTAATCTATCATAAGCGCTTACCTGAGAACCTAATCCATTATTACTCAATTTCATAATTTCCTATATATTAAATATAATATTAAAATTATTTCACCAAACAATGTTCCTATATAAATTACTATTAACTATACAATGATCATTTTACTATATAAATATTTTTTAATTACCCTTTAATTATTATTAATTATATTCAGGTAACTATTATTTTACTTTTTCCAATAAAATGCTATTACATTATAAAAAAATAATATATTTAATCTTTTAACAACATAAACATATAAATACTTTCTTGTATCAAAATTACAAAACAAATCAATATTTCCTTTTTTAAAAAACTAACTGTCACCCATATATAAAATTTACTTTTAAAGTCAATCTATAAAATGGAGAAAGAGTCTTCTGGGTCAGATCCCTCTCCTGCAACTGTATATAAAATAACATGCTAATACTTGTATATAAAAACTAATTATTGAGTATGTTGGGATTCAGTTTTTTAATCCGTGAGTGACCAATAATTAGATCTGATTCAATGATGACATTTATATGCGTGGCGTTTAAAGTTGATAGCATATTTAACCATATGGGTCACTAGTGACCTTTGATTGATATACATTTATATCGCAGGAGTGTCGTCAAGTATAACATTAGATAAGGCACGATTTGATAGAATAAGCATGTAACTGGATATTCAATTGATTTCAAAGTGGAGGGAACTACTCCAGTTATTTTAAGATGGACCAGGAACGCACATTGTAACAGTAATGATGCATGTTCAGATACATCGTTGTGACATATATATATCCGGTGTTATTAAAATCACAGCACCGATTGATCAGTAAGCATTGATAATTAGAAACAGATTGATAGTACTCCAAGGGATGGTTGGTTACCCGTAGTATAGTACTGTAGTATATGAACGTATAATTCTTTCCTAAGGATTCTTTATTCAGGTGGAAGTCAAGTTGAAGATTCAGAAAGTAAATGACCAATAATTGGCTATTAACTGCGTGATTCGTAAAGGTCGGTATTGATATATTATAACTAGTTATTGGATTATGCGTCTGATGACAAACTCGAGAAAAATATTATTTTGATAGTTTTATCATAATGGACTTCTCAAAAATCTCTGTGCGGTAATGCAAATAGATGTTTACAGGATATGAAGTGAATTTGATATGGAGGCTACGCTTGATGTTTATATTATAACATTAACGCTATTAGTAGGAGTGATCATATATTTAGTACATTTGGAGTATCGGCTGTACATGTAAAAATTCTAAAACATCATTTCCATGAATAGAACAGTCTTATTGTAGGACACTGTGAGGGATATAGTCATCAAGTTGCCAGGACAAAAGCACTCAATTATGCAACTGTAGTAAAATAGGCTTACTTCAGTTAATTATCAGATATTATAATATATTCGTAAGTAGCCTGTATTATACTATCAGTGTAGTTATCAAAATATAAATAGTGCCACCAATTTTCTGCTTACAACTAATCTCTTTTTTAATTGAACTCGTACATTCTTGTACTATAGGAAGATTATCAAAAATATTTTAACTCTAGGATAACATATTCTTTAGCAATACCATTATTGTTCCATTAATTTGGAGGTAATATACCTTTACCTCAAATTGAAAAAAGAAATATATTTGTTATCAGGTGAGATAAAAAATACTCAGGGTGGGTTCGTTTCTAGCTAATTTTCATGAGTTATATGCTATAGGTGCTGCCTATATAATAACCATTCGGACACTATATGATGACTAATATTCATCAGTAAATGAATTATTACAAACGTTTCTGAGAAGTAATTAAATGACATTTTTACTTATTACTATGACGCTTTACACAGTACTGGAAATATAATTGCTTTCCGTGTTGTTTTAGTAAAGTCTGTATACTTATATTCTTGAGAGATTTTAAAGTCATCTTAGTGTATGAATAAGCTCTTCTGATTTGTCATCCTTATATAGTAGTCTATATATATACAATTTGAAGTCTGTTCCCAGTACACTAAATACATATAGAGAAATAAGTGGCATTTTATGTTTGTAATTTTACTAATGGTTTTTGTTTGATTCGGATATGAGACTATATTAACGAAATATATCGAACTGCGCATAGTTACCCTTTTTTTTACTTTTCTTTTGAGCATATAGATGATAAATAAAATATATAAATAAAAAATCGAAAATATATGGGAACTTTTTGTTCATTACTTCATTTTTTCGATGTAGTTAAATATTGAACAGCGGTATAAAGTAATTTGAAATGGAAAAATTAAAATTTTTTTTATTTTACAAACGTAATATTGGTTACTTCGTTTATTAAGTACACGTTCGGGCGGCTTTCTAAGATTATCAACAGACATACAATGGTATTTCTTAAAATAATAGTTTACTTAGTTGTATAGAAATGATTTAATTATTTTTACAATATAAAAACAATATTATATATAGTATATAATTACATTTATTGTATATTTATTCAGTATATACTACTTGACTTACTTATACTGTATATCTTAAATTTGCAGCATTTTGATCTGGTTGATTATTGAGCTATTTTTATCACCTTTTAGGAATTACATTTCATAGCTAGCGTAACTTATTCTTAATATTTAATAACTTCAAATAATACGGTCTTATCCTTATATATATACAACCTCACCCCATTTTTATACTTCCTAAATTCACCTCCCAATTTTGAAAGGATATAAGTTTTATGAGTGACAGGGAAATAAATAGATAATAGTAAGTATAAGTTTAGATAAGAATAGGAATCAGTTGTACAAGTGGGGACATAAGTTCTCAATAAAATTGATATAAATTTAGTGAGTTCATATTAAAACTATACAAAATAATTTAAAAAAAAAAATAATTTTAACTATTATTATTAGTTTCGTGAATATTAAGATTACTTGATATATTTCCTGTTATTATACACTTGAGGTCAACTCCTCCTAGTTGATTGGTATCATAATTTAGATGTACTTTGTTTAATAGTCTTCATCAAATTAGTTGGTATTGTTGATGCTGTACCCGAGGGCACTTGAGATAACCATGGCTCATTATTTAGTAGAACAAGGGTCTCTCCATGGTTTGAACGGTACTGATATGAAATATTAAAGAAAATACATAGCCGGGATATGGTTTGAATATGTATATCAGTGAAACGATGTATAAGAATTCATAGTGAATATAAAGCACATATGTGAACTCCGGAATGCTGTAGAAGAACGTAGTTTTCTTCTTCATATTTGGTTGATTTCTATTTCAATTTTATATTAATTGGAAATTTCTTGTTATAAATTCTTTGGTGAGTAAGTGTCTCAGAGTGAATAATAAACAAAGTATCATTATTTTTTTTGAGTTCTTAATTACTTTCGTGTGTAAGAAAGGAGGCACATGTTATAAGGTGAAGTCGGTGCCGGTCTATTTTTATGAAATGTCTAGTGGTAGGGAAAATTTTCACCACTCACAAAGGGATATCGAAAACTTTATAGGTTATGGGACAGGTTTCTTAAATTTCCACATCTTTTTGTATCACTGGATGGTATACGGTGTTATGATGACGTCGCTTAACAGTATCTTCAGATTGGTTTTCGGGATTTTTGTACTCAAGTTATTAGTTAGAACTTGTCGGGAGGTCATATTTTCCTCTCACAATTGCTATCCATTGTTGGCGGACGACAATTCTCTTTCCACTCTTATGGGGTCTCAGCTTATTTTCTTCGGGGAGGATTTTGAGTGCATTATGTCAGTGAGAGGTTGCAGAGTAACTTATGACACTTTGATCATACCATAAATTTAGATGAGAAATGGCCGCAATTGGAACTTTCTAACATACTGAGAGTGTGTGAGGTGGAGCAAATTGCAGAGGCATTGTACGATGAGAGAGGGTTAGAGACGCATGAATCAGAATGGAACGAGCGACGAATTGAAATTGAGAGTATTGGAGAGAACATGACGAGGGTTTAAAGAGGGGATCAGTCAGGGGAAATGGAACGGAGGGGCGATTGAGTAGGATGGTATTTCGATTAGAGATTTGGGAGGTGATTGGAAAAGCAGAGAGAGAGAGCTAGCACGCAGCAAGCCACAGCCGAAGGTCGAGACGGGGTAGTTCAAGGGAGGAAGCATCCCGGGCTATAGGAATGGGAGGGAAACCGAGTACACAGAGGGGGATCCGGTGTTAAGGCTTATGGTTGTTAAGAGTTTGATGGGGCAAAGATGATTAGGCATTAAGGAGAGAGAAGTCCAAATGTATCTTTTTTACCTTCTGTCTGGCAACGGATAATGGGGTTACTAATTAACGAGCAGTCTGGGATATCCGACGGTAGAAAATTTACCATACAAGAAAACTGTTCGCAGGTGTTTCTACCCGTAGTTGGCCACTGGGAAATTTACAACGACTCCCCTGGACGTTTCTGGAGGGGCAAAATGTCATTTGTTGGATATTTTGTGTTGACCCAGGAAGAATCTGATGACTTTCCGTCTTGTACAGATGATCAGTGTCTTGCTGGGCTTCAATTTATATCCGTTTCTTTTCTATGAGGTCGAAAGAACTTTTCTAAGATATGGAAGTGTTCTCTACTGTTTTAAACTTTGGATGATTATTGCTGTATTTTTCTGGAAAAGTTTAAAGTCTCTAAAGCCAGCATCATGCCTCGCTGGAATGTGGCTGGCCCGTTCTTTACCCCAAAGGGCATTTTCAGGTATTCGCATTGTGCGAACGGGGTTGAGAAAGCCGTTTTCTCCACACTATCAGGTTCCATAGCAACCTGATAATATCCACGGACAAGATCTATGGTCGTAAAGTAGTTGTTCCCATACATGTTGTAGATCATGTCAATGAGATTTGGGAGAGGAAAGGAGTCAGTTATTGTCACGTCATTTAATTTGCGATAGTCAATGCAAAGACGTAATTTTCCATCAGGCTTTCTCACTGGGACCACGGGAGCCGAATATGGGGATTTGCTTGGTCTGATGATGTCCTGTTCCAGCAGTTCCTTACACTGCTGTTCAATTTCTTGGGCAAGTGGCCCTTGAAACCTACGGACTGGCAGTCGTACGGGACGAGAACTTTCCACCTCAATAGAATGTGTGATATTGGTGGCCAATCCCACATCATGGTCTCCAAAACTGAGAACAGAATGAAAATGTAATAGGATCTTGAGAAGCTTCTGTTTTTGTGTTTCATTTATGGGAATATCAGGAAAACAAAAAGCTTCTTTCAACTTTTCTGATGTCCAGGTCTCTTTGCAACTAGGACCTTTCGAAGATATAAGGTCCATGGTATGAATACTTATGGGAGGATAATCCTCCTTCCTAAGAGAAAAACACTCTCCCAACACTGTATGCTTCCTGAAGTACTTTGTTTTATCAGAGGGGTTTAAAACCGCTATCTGATTAGCAACCGAAAAATCCAAAATACCAGAAATTGGGAGAACAGACCTGCATGGCTTCCCTTGGAAACCCACCACATTCAAAGGAACTGGGGATTTACTGATCACCTTTACCATTTGACTAGAGAAAGGTGGAATTTGTACGGGTGAGACTGTAATACACTTATAAAAAGGTATCGAAAGGCTGATATCCTTCGCTATTGTTTCCGCTTCCGTAGTGGGTGACCAGTGTATTAAAGTTCTGCCGGCTAGATCTGGTAGTAAGTCATTTTCACTTAAGGCTACAGCCCCCAATACCAGAGGCGCGGGCATCATCTCACCAGGTACCATCAAAAACAAAACAGGTTTAGTCAGGTAACCGGTATCAGGGAAAAATAAAGGAGTTTCCAAATAATGGTCGACGGTCACCTCGTTTTCTTTGACCAACCCACTGACAGCCCTGATGCCAAGTTCAGCAGCCGGTCGCAATTTTACTTCCTTCAAATCAGTGTTCAGTATTTCGGCACCCATCAAACTAATGCCAGCCCCACTGTCGACCATACAGGCATAGGAACCGGGATTTTGTGGAGAAAATGAAACAGTTACGAGCAGAGGATCGTTATATGAATATTCGATATTGGTACGCACCGTACATAATCGGCAATCCAACAACTTGGTTTCAATTTCAATGGGCACCAATGGACTGGAAGTTGTTTGTTCCGTTTCTCCTGAGACAACATCATTCGAGGGGTTATGGACAACGGTTGAGTCACTCACAGGATCTTTCTCCCCCAGGGGACTCACTTCCGGGGAGAACAATAATTTAACGATGGAGATAATGCCGCCTCTTCCACTCCCTTACAACGACCCTCATAGTGGGATTTTTCACAATAATCACAAGGATCCAAGAACTTCCTTTGAGGTTGAGGTGTCGACTTGGACCTTGGGTTTCCCATATCTGAGGAATTCTTGGAAACTGTTACATTTTTAGCAATACTGCTGCGTTGTTCGTTAATAGCTCTTTGTGGAGACGGCGGCGAAGGAAGCGGGGTGGAAGAATCATCATTCTTCGGCAATGAACGGGATGGACACCTTATACCAGGGTGTGGACCCCGACAAAATGGGCAAGTTATTCGACGTACATTAGGAGGCGATGCCGGAGGTGACTTTCTAGCTCGGCAATCATTCCTAACGTGGCCTGGTTTTTTGCAATAGCTACAAATCCCCAAGTATTTGTAGCATTCTTGCATCCGATGTCCTGGAATTTCACAGTATTCACAGACCACCAAAGTTCTGCGGTCGGTTTTTTCAGCATTACGTGAACTAGTATTTACAGGACTACGGTGACGATTCTCCTGGGAATGTCGCTTACCATGTGAATTGTTAGGGAAACCAGAACGTTGCTTCTGGTTCGTCGAAGACCGATAATAAGTAGTTTTAGGCTTCGATCTCTGCTGGTCTCGACTCTTGACGACATCTGTCCATTGGGGATTTACTGTGTTGATCTGGATGACGGATTCAGTGCTCTCATTCAGATCTTCTTTACGTTTGTCACGACGTTTATGAGAACGAGATCTCTCAACAACGTCAGAAGAGTGCGAGGTGGTGTTAAGAATTTCAAGATTTTCAGTATCCAATGAGTCAGCAAAGTTGACTATTTTTTCCCACTGAACTGTACGTTGTCCGTCCAGCTCTTTCATTTTTATGTACTGTCGTACACCTATTTCGATGTGAGGAGGCAAGCTACACAGAAAAGCAGTGCGCAGCGAGTCATGTTTACGCATATCAAGTCCTCGATATGCGCGTCGAGCTAGGCGTTCAAGACGTAGAGCGTACATTCTAATAGGTTCACCTGGTTCCCGATGAGCAGCATGGTACGCCTGAGTTTTAAATTCCCTCTTGCGCTTTTCCTCATCACGGTACCAGCTTACGAGAGTATCTCGGACCGAGAAGTAGTTTCGGTCGTCTTTGGTGAGTAGTTTATACAGTTAGAGGAAGTGTCCCTCCAGCTGTCGACCTAAGAGCCGTAACCATTGGTGTGGGCTCTTCGGATAGTGAAGACTGCAGTAGTCTTCAAAATCTTTAAGGTACGCTATGAGATCTTGATCTGTCTCATATTTGTAACGTCCGGGATCAACGACCTTGAGTTTTTGAGAATTTTTAAGAAGTTGTGTTAATAACACAATGGCTTCTTCGATTAGATCTAGTTTCTTCTTCATTTGCGGACCAGAATACATGGTAACCTCATTGTTGATCGAGGGTCTTCTGAGATCTTCTTGTTGTATTACAGGTTTCTGTTCATGTTGTTCTTTGGAATGGGAATGAGAAGACGAATGTTGTCGTAACCCGGAGGTACCCAAAACTACTTCTTCTGTGAGCAAAGTTCTCTGCACAGGAGGTAGAGATGCGGCAATAGGTATATCTTCCAAAGAAGTTTCCCTATCATCCATATTCGGAATGGAATTATGGTCAGAAATTGAGTCCTCTTCTTCAAATGACTCATCTCTTTTAAGATCAACGTTTCGCTGAGCTAGGATTCTTTCTTCTTCCTTTTTCCTTTCTACTAAATTTTTCTTTAAGGTCTGCAAATTAGGGATGGAAAACATATCTTCTTCGGTGTTTTCCACTTTCTTCTTTCCATTGGTATTCTTTCTTAGTTTTCGTGTCGTAGCCAGGTTTAAGGCATCTAAAGAGCTATGGAGAGGCTCTACTCTTTGACTAGCTGATTCCTCAGCAGTACTACGAGGAACTAAAGAGTACGTAAGCTTAGGCTTGACACTTGCATCTTTTCCGTTGTTTGCCATTTTTCTTAAGTATCTAATTTATCTTAATCTTAACCTGTGACTTAAGCTACCTAAATACTAACTATTCTACCTACTTAACTAAATGACTACGTGAACCAAATCAATGAACACTTTGACGATTTTTCGATTAGAGAAGAGAAGAATAGAAGTTGAGCTGCAACAGCAAATACCGAACAAATTGCTATGGTGGACTAAGTCACACACAAGCGCGGCGGCTTATCGAGCAGGGACCCAAACAGAGTCCCTGTTCGGGCGCCAAATAAATTTTAGTGTATTTATGTAAGGGAGAGGAGGCGCGGGGGTTTGACAATTTCTGATTAGGAAAGTGTTCAAACTCCGGTTAAGTGTCTCCAGCTCCCCTTTATTTATCTTAAGAAAGTTTTTCAGATTTCGTGATAGGTAAAACCGATAAAAGAATATGAATTAATCTAAAGTACACAGATAAAACTTAACAACTATAATAGTATTAACTTATATCGGTTCTGACCTGCATACTGGTATGAAGAATTGAAGAACAATTCTATGCTTTTCTGATTGCTTCAACGTCAACCTTCTTCCCACTAAGCCAAACGCAGATCTACCTGAAAGAGAAACCTGAAGGCTTTCTCTAACAGCGGTTCCGGCTTCTTGCTTGCCGTATCACTCGGACCCTGCCAGCCCTGAACGATAAGTCGACACGCGGGGAAGTGTGTGAAGGTTTATATAGCTATTGTAAAATCATTCTACAAAACAGAGTAGACTAAGAAACTTATAGAATATAGATTTTTATTTTGGTTAAATCTACAGCTGTCAATAGCCAATAACCACAACGATGGTAACTGCAAGTTTTCAGTTACCTAACCCTCACGGTATAAAATGATGAAAATCGCAAAATGACTAAATAGATCTATTAATGATCTTCTAAGGCAAATGGATTTTTCAATTGAACCGATGATTTATTAAAATATGATATCCGATTGTCGGTTGACGACTTTAATTATGCCTATGTCGAATAACGATTGAAATTTGTCGATGACGATTGAAATTTGTCGATGATGATTGAAATTTGTCGATGACGACTAACGAGTAAAAAAATAGTTCATTGATATAAAATGGAAAATGGTTCATTGATGGAAAATGGTTCACGTAGGTAAGAGTACTGATATAATCCAACGACGCTATCAATATTCACAAAACAATTCTCCAGCAACTCTAATTTCTTAATTACAATTATTAAATTTATAAGGCCACAGTTTTCGATATGCGAACAAACATTTCAAACACCTTATTGTTTAGCGCAACTTCCTTTACTTAACTTTTAAATGCGAATCTATTTCTTCTTCTATGAGAAGTCACTTTTCACTATGCCAATTTCTTATCAATTGTTAAGCACATTTTCTGTTTATAGCTACAGGAATATTTCAAATGAGAAACAGATTGATCAAGTTCAGAAACGGATCATATGCACAAGTTTGGAAGTTACGCACATGGTTAGAAATTTTATGTTCACGATCAGAAATTTTTACGCCCACGGCCAAAAATGGGGTATGTGCCCCAGTCCAGAAAACGGGGAATGTGCCCCAGTCCAGAAAAACTTTATGCCCACTACCAGAAACCTGAAATAATACATGGGATTATTTCATTTTTCTGTACGCATTATTTATGATTATTTTCCATTATTTACACACACTAATATTTTTCTTTAATCATTCTTTCAGATAATTTTACTACTCACCCCTTAAGAGTTCAAAGAGGATTTGAAAGGGTTGTGAGTTGCGAATATCCACAGAAGTAGGAAAAGAGAGTATTGCACTCTCAATGACGTACGAAAGGTGGTATTGAGTTGGAGAACTGTAAGTATAATTTGATTATCTTATTTCATATAGTATTACTATATTTTATCATAAGTAGTGTTTGATGCTGAAAAAGCTTTTACTTAATTGTAACTTATTCATGTACATTAAAGACTAACTTGGTAATTTTCCAATTAAGTACTTATCCACAATCATAGTAATTATGTATATACAAAATGATTGGAGAATTTTTCTACGATGATGACTGAGATGTATAAATCAAAAGAAAAACAGTACATCTCACATTATTCATATCTATAAAATTATATTATCATAACTGATATTCACAAAGTATCTGAAACAAGTTAATTTACTTTAAAAACTAATAAATCTTGAATAAGATTTTGCGCTTAGCACTATATTATTAAACAATTTAGAAGTTCATTAGATTTCACTATTTTTTTAGGATGAACTATTTCAATAAAAATTTCTCATTTATAATTTATATTATACATTAATAAGTTTTCTATAACACGCGTAACATATAGCTTTCTTTGTGTTAAATAGGTATTCATGTTGTACCCCACATTGTTCTTCCTTTTGCCCCTTAAAGGAACAAAAATTAATACATATTTATTTGGTTTATGTGTTATTCTTTATTTTAAAGTTAGGATTCAAAAAAAATATAAGGGAAAACATGGGAAGAAAAAAACAGTCCCCGTACACTATATTAATTACTATTGGCCCCCTTCTTCTAATCTGGTTTGGCTTTATATGTTTCTGTGCATTTGAGTTAGGAATTTTTTTGCTATGTGAATTTAGTTATTTTAGAGGTATTTAATGGTATTTAAATGTATTACGGTTTCCTTTTAGATTTAATATATAGTTAATTTTTTTTTCACTTAATATCTGTATAAACAAACAAATCTGAACACTATTAATGAGTTAGTTATTGTATTATTATTATTATTATTATACCTCAGAGTGGAAGGCATCTTCTTCGTAATGGTGACGAATGAGAGCGATTTATAGATGATCCAAACGCATAAATAGTGCGCAAAATGGTGGGAAATAAACTTAGTTGGCGAGTCATGGCAATATTAGGTCATGGGCAAAAATTCAAAAAATATAATTTAGATTATCGCAATTTTGCGTGACAAAGGCGGCACATGGCCCTCAAATTGCAATAAAGCACATCAAATTTAAGAAGCGTGAAGAATAAAAATATAATATTAAAGAAATAAATGAGCGCTCATGTTATATTAAATAGATGATAATTTTTTTAATGTAATTGCTAGGGATGTAAATGTTATATAAACAAAAAAAATGAGAAAGATTTAAAATTTCATTTATTATCAATATATCTTTTGATCTTTTCATGTTGCAGGGTATCTTTATAAGGGATTTGGTGATATATACTCACTTTAATTATAGGATAATTTTTTCTAAATATGGATGGATGCATGGTTGCCTATTATTTGGTGTATCAATGTAAGTAGTTATATCAGTAGGCCTTGACTAAAACTCAATCCTCTCTCAACTGACCGCTGTGAACTTGTTAATCATTAGGGTCTTATATCATTATAATAAATAATAGTCCACCATGACTTCTGTATTCACACGAAAAATACAGGTTTTTACTAGTGAAGGGGTACTTGGTAGAACTATTTACTGCAGCCCAGCTATCTACAATAAGATTTGTTCCCTAACTTTCACTTCCAGAGGTGTTCTGCTGGAATATAAATGGACCAATTTTCATATTCTCACTTTTAAATTTATAACAAGGCTAAAGCTAAATCAACCTTTGTTATTAATAACAACAAAATTTTGACTTATAATTCGTGTGTGTTTTAATATGGTATGGAAATATATAATTGAGAATTAGACAAATAGAAATTACTTAATAATTATATATAGTATATATATATAATTATATTATATGGGCATTAATACTCAAGAGATATATGTATATTTTCAATAAAAAATCTACTTACTCACATTATGCACTATTAAATAATTATAAATTACTATTTCCCAGCTATGGTAATTATTATAAGAATTATATTAATTAATAGTTAAATTTTTCATCTTATTTTTAGTTTATATTATTTTTAACGATCGTTAATTTATTATAATTTATAATTAAGACCCAAAATTTTTATAATGTTCTTTAAGATCAACCATTTCTTTCAATATCTAAGAATAAATTATGTATAAACTATAAGGTTTAATCACATTATAAAACACTTCACTTATTATATAGACTTTATTATATTCGATTATATTATTTATATAATATTATAATATATTAATTAAAAATTCTATCAATTCAACTACTATATGAATTATATTAGAATTATAATTATTAAATGTTAATTATTATATATATTATATATATTATTATAATATATATGTGGCATTAATCAATTCTGTTAATATTAATATTATTATATATATTATATATACTAACATCCTATTAAAATATTATATTGCTATTATTTATTTAACCTATATTATTAATATTTATTTTATACTCACTTATCTTCTTATTAAAAAATGGACTAGTAAAGTGTCTGAGCAGGATTTTAAAATGATACTTCGCCTCCATTATTAAGAGTGGTACATATCCCTAAATAGAATAGAGTTATAACTTCAAGGAATCAAAGTTACTAAAGGGCACCTAGGGTATTTGACCATAATGGCCAAATGGGCACGCAATATTTCATAAAGTATTATATATATATATAATATTATATTATATTAGTTATTACATTTATATTTATTACATATATTTATTATATATATATATATATTATTTATATAATAATATTATATATATAGTGTGGAGCGACATATTTAGAAATTTCAAGGGTGGGATTATTTTGGCGATATGAAAAATTGCCTTTTCAATTATTCTTAGGCGAAAAGAATGTTTTATTATTTATTATTAATTCATGTCGAAAATCCAAAATTTAATTTAATCTTTTATACTTAATAGTTTTTTTTCCTCAGAACTCTTTATGCACTTTTAGCGCTTAAATTTTATTTATTAATAATGAGAGAGATATATTATAATATATATTGGGAAATGAATATTTTTATAAATTTTTTAAATTTCATTTATCAAACACAAATCTTCGGTCTTGTTGTTGGAGCAAAACTAGTTTGATAACTAATATTTCTTTTGAGTGGGCTTGTCCAAACTAGATTATAATTTTAATAATGTTAAATAAAGTTAGTTAGTAAATTAAAGAATTAATTTTATTAAAACATCGTAAGTTAAAGTTATATGTGTAGTTAACAGTCTTGGCACGTTCACTTACATAATTTACTATGAAATTTGTTAATTTGCTGTTTCATATCTTATTATTCTATATAGTAGACAGTGTTAAAAAGACTCCAAATTATGACAAACTATATCTTGATCGGATATTCTGAAAATTAATTAATATATATAATATGAATAAAATAATAATAATAATAATATAATAAATAATAATATAAATAAATGAAATAATATTTCAACTTTTTAAACAAAAATTCCCAAAAATATTAGTAGTTGGCCTAATTAGACGGCACATTCACTGTGTAAGCATATATATTGCACTACACACTTATCGTTAAACTAAGTAATTAGATTAATGACAATTTTAACTATACTATTAATTAAGTAAATAGCTTAGATACAATAATTGCACTTTTGTAAACTCATTTTAGGCATATTTTTTTTTTTTTATTTTTATTTATATATTAATTGTACGCACATTTCACATGAATTATTTTATAACTTTACACTTAGTTTAAAGAATATGGTAATAAAAAGAAATTAATAAGATCTTATGCTACCCTCCCCAAGAAAATTTGGAATCAAAAATTAAGAAAAACTCGTATTGTATAGGTGACATTACTTTTTTTTTACAATTTTAATACTGACTCACTACTATATATAGTATATTTCACGACTGCCCTAGGATATATATATAACTATATAATTTTTTTACCCTGGATTTTGAAGGAAACTTTTATTAACTTTAAAAATTTAAGCTTAAATATTTTAAATTTTTATTAACAATGGGAAAAATGGGTTAAAATATGCATGTGCGAATTTTGACTAAGACAAATTAGCGAATTACTTAATAAATTGAATATAAAAAAATATCGAATTTTTATTTGCAAAAAAAAAAAAATTTTTTTTCTAACTTAGAGGGGGGAAATATTTTTTTGTAACTTTGTAATTTTTATATAGCTTATATATTTTATTTATTATATTAATTATGTTTTATATAAAATAATAAATTCTAATATTGCTATCACTATAATAAAACCTTTCATCTAATATGAAAAATGTTTTAATTTAATAAAAATATATTTAAAAATATTATAATAGTGGAACTAGGGGTTTTCTCACTTCACCGTTACATATAGGGTTTTTACCTCACTCACTACTCATCCATTTTAGAGGTATATATATTACTATTTATATTTATATTTATATATTATATATTATATATATATTATATAATTATTTATATATTTATATAATATATATTATATTATTAATATATATATATTATATTTAAATATATTAATATTATATTTATAATTATTATATATATATTATATATTATTATATTATTTTATAATTATATAAGTATATTTATTATTAATATTATATTAAATTATATAATAATTATAAGGGCCTTCTGGCCCGTTTATAAAATATTTAGCTACTTTGTAAAATATATTATTATAATATATATAGCTCATTTAATATTAAGTAACTATAAATGTAGTTAAACATATAATATAGTTTATTCTATTCAATACTATTTGAGTATTTGTATAGATTTTATTATTAATTATTACCCTATATTTTTATATTATATTTATTAAAGATATTAAATTTTACTTTAGTTTATTATATATAATATTAGTATATACTATATATATATATAGGTTATTTAATATTAGAGTTATATATAATATATTAATTTATATAATTGCAGGGATTAATTTTGGGTCTTTATTTCCTTGTGTGGCGAATCAATGAGATGAGTTTTGAGAGGAATTGGTATGAGAGATTTGGCAGGGTTGTGTAAAATATAGTGTGTGATCGAAATAAACGTAACTGATAGTGTAAGGTTTATCAGACGTGAGTGACACGTAGGACAGTCCTCAGTGTGGAAGTTATGTTAGATGGTGTGAGCAGCTGGCAAGAGTTCTTGAGTTTATAAATATATATAAGGGTAATGTGAGTAGTAATGGTAAGCCGGTGATGCAGAAGTGTAATATGATAATTTGTGAATATCAGAAAGTGGTTGGTGCAAAAAAATTATGTTGGTGATGTAGATAAGGAGAGACTCTCTCTCAGACAACAACAGATTGCGTAATATGGCCGTTTCAACAGCTAGAAGAGAGGGTGCATAGAGAGGATGATTTGGAACTATTTACATTCACCACGATTTTTAATTTGCACTCCAGTCCAACTTCACTTGACCATGTGTCATCGAACTTTCCTACTCTACACCTCACTTCATTCCGTTCCCTGTTTCATCCAACATATACCCTAAATATTTAAATCTCAGACACTTACTTGTTCCGGCTGCTCACCATCTAACATAGATTCACACTGAGGACTGTCCTCACTCACAACCTAACCTTACTCTTATCTATCGTTTTTATTTTCAAACCCCTCCTTTTTACACACCTGCAAAATCTCTCTACTAAATCTCTCAACTCTCTTCAGATTCGCCACACAGACCCAAATCATACTGCATATATATTATATATATAATATATATATATATATACTATATTATATATATATATATATTATATATATATATATATATATATATATATATGTATATATATATATTATATATATATTATATATTATATATAAGTATGTATTATATAGAGCTTATATAATTATATATATTATTTTTACAGTTGTCACAGCGACCTTTAATCTACCGACAGTAAGATCCCTTAATCTAGAGTTACTATATAGATAGTAATAAAATCGATATTAATGTACATTATTATTATAATATGATTATAATTATATTTTAATATATTATATTATTATATATTTATATATTATATTTATTATATATATATATTTAAGTATTATTTATAATATTATATATAATATATATATTATATATATTATATAATATTATATTAGATTATATATATAAATATATTCACCTGTAAAATTGTGGTGAGAAAATAGCCACGACGAAGGAAACCGGCTCCAACGTATTAATTTAATTGTTTAATTATTTTTTAAATTTAAAATTTTCATTTAGAGAATAAGGTGGTATCTGAGGTAGCAATACTAGATTAATTGATATTTAACAATATATAAAAATTTAAGTATATATACTTACACCTACTCAGTCAAAACATTTCGACACATGATGGAACAAATTTTTTTTTTTTTTTGTGAGTGAGAAAAAAAATTTCTAAAGATCTCGTGAATTACTCGTAAGAATTAAAAAATTTTTGTATGCGGTTTTGAATAAAGTGCAAAGTCTAATTATTATTATAATTATTCATGTAAAAATTTAAATATATAAGCTTATTCTAAAGTTATTAAGTTTTTCAATTCAGGTAATAATCGGTTCAGGGCGTCGTGGAATTAACGTCTCAATATAACTTGGTAAGAAAAATATCCATTTACCATATAAGAGTCTATTTGTATTTTGCTTCTTATTAAAGAGACTAAATTTTGAAAAGCCTGATTTAATGTATTTCTATATCAATATGTACTATTTCTTCTATCTAGTGTAAGAAGCAAAAAAATAAGTTCATCGTAAATTGTGCGTACATGGAGATTTATCGATATATTTATTTTCTTTGTGGTGAATGTCGGTGTCAATATTATAAAAAAAAAAAAAAAGCCTGAAATTTTTTTAAAAAAGCATTTATAATGTTTATCCCTATAAAAAGTTAATCTAAAATTGCTTTGTCATTAATTTAAATTATAATATTTGTTTTACAATATTCGGTAAAAGATTCAACGTGAATGTCGTACATTGTTTAGATGAGTTATTAAGATTCAATTTTTTATTCTGGTTGAAAGAATTTTATTACGATTATAGGTAATGTAAATATCAACAACATTTTTGGTTAATAGTCTTGGTTAAATTATATTTTGCAATTTACAATGAAATAATAATTATTACTCATAGGGCGCATATGAAAGCTTTAATGTAAGCAAGATTATATACAAAATGAAAATCGGATAGTGTCGCAGAATTCCCCATAAAAGATATAAGAAATGAGGATATACCTGGTCACTATACCTGATAACTTAATAAAAAGATGAATTTCATTCATGTAGATTTTAACATTTCAAATTATATTTAAGTAGCGTAATTCATCTCTATTTAAAATCGCATTTTTAAGTATTTATAATGTAATTTGGACAAGCACAAAAAAAAAATAATATTTTAATGAGCTTTTAACCGAATTTTGTTTATTTTGGGAAAAAATGGAATTTTTCAAAAAAATTTACATATTCATTAGTGCATAAGTTCAAATTATTGATAGGAACTATAATATAAGATAATAAACTATTAGAGAAATAAATATTATATATAGATCTATTTGAAAAATTTTGATATATTTGATTCTATATTCCATTAATAAATAAAAAACGGCGATTTTGCCGGAGTGTTTTTTGTCCTATATATAGATAGGGTTGGAAATAATAATATTATAATTAATAATTAGTTAATAAGGCTTAGTCATATTTCACATATTTATATTAATTATTATTAATATATATATTTTAGAATTGAAATATTGACTTTAGTTAGCAAAGTATAGGCTTCCTGAATCATATTATTGTTTAGTTTTATATTTCATTATCTTTATTGGTCAATTTTGGCAGTTAGATTGAAGCACAAGCCTTATAAGTTATATTAGTACATCATTTAGTTTATATTTTATATAATATTATTATTTATACTATTATGGTTTTTCACATTTTTAAGTAGTATTATTAAATATTATATTATTATATTAGGCTAACATTTATATATATATATATATTCTATATTATGATATATATATTATTATTATATATAAATTTAGTATATTATATTATATATATTATTATATTAGTATATATAATATATATATATAAATGTTAATAAGATGTCTAAAGTTTAAATAGAATGAATATTATATAATATATAGCTTTTATTACTATTATATATATACTATATATATAACTATACTATAATATAGGCTACATATATAATATATATATATATAATTTATTTTTTATATAAATATATATATTGGCGATAGTATTATTATAGCATTAGTACGCAATTATTAAGTATATCAACATATTTATTAACTACTATTAGTGTTAGGGTGAGTTACAAGTAATATTAGATAAGATGTTTTAATCTTAATATTATTAATCTATATTTTTAAAAACGACTTTAATATATTAGTTATTACATAGCAAGATATACTATAATTCTTAAGTTATAATTATTATTTATTTATTAACATTTATATTAAGATATATATTATCATATTATAATATATTTATAAATGATTGATGGTGATAGTCTAGTTATTTCCAATATATGATATATATTAAATATATTAATATATAATGATATGTATTAATATACTATTATATATTATATATATATTTAATTTATTATTACTATTTTTATATATTCATAATATTATATATATATATCACCGAATACACTAAGAGTGTGCTAAATTAAACCTTAAAAAAAGGATTTTGAGGTTCTTATGGGATACTCATGTATGGTAAAAATATTTCAGGGTGGGAACTGGAAATGGTCCATATATCCAGCAGACACCTCTGGGGGATGAGAAGTGGGAAACAATCTTGGTAGGCTTGGGTCTGAGCATTAATAATGTTACACTGCAAGTACCCTCTCCTGGATACTGTTTGTCGTGGAGTGTGAATACCAGGAGGTCGGGGTCTTGTTTATTAAGTATAATACCATTACCTCAGACTCAGCGGCTGGTAAAGGTTGTTTAGTCAAGCTGTAATGCAATTGAACAAGTAAACATTATAAGAAAAACGACTCATCATTTAAGAAAAAATTTTATCTATATTAAAGGGAATATGACTCTATTGAGAATGCAAGAGGAGAAGCGAGTGGAAGAATAAGATAATTGAATTAGATTAAAATCTTTCTCATTTTTATTGTTATAACATTTTTTTTTTCAATTAAAAATTTAAAACAATTTCATTTAATGATCTTTGCGCTTTAATTTTTAATTATTATTTTTTTGCGCTTCTAAATTTTGTGCTATTAAAAAAAATTTTTGGATTTGCATTTTTGGATTGCGATGCAGGTGACTATAATTTTTTATTGAAAAATGTGTTCTTTATTGAGTCGAAAAACAACTATCATTTATTTTCACAACTTTGCGCTTTTGCGTTTGCGCGAAATTTAAATTAAAATTTGCGCGCCCAACTCTGATATATATATATATATAAATATATATATATATTTATATAACTAATATATATAATATACTAGTAAGATAATAATAAGTTATAGATAGTCAGTATATATAAAGCTGACATCTACTTTAATATGTAGACATCATAGAATGAATATTAAATACGGCATATTAAGTATATATATGAGAGGGGACAGGCGAGGTTTTTAATTTCATGGTTCTTCCCTGTCTATCTTCCCTATGCCAATAAGGATGAGTTACAAAATGGACTTAATATTTTATGTTATATACCAAGTTTTCACAAAATTTGAGTGTTCATTTTACATCAAATTTTCCACGCAAAAATCTGAGTTATGGTTTAAGCGACTTATTAGTTTATTTACTGGAATTTTTATGAGTTACCGATTATTATTATCGATTTTATTGTTATTTATGTTTCTTAGGTAGCATGTTGAAGCAAAGAGATGTCATTTTCATGTATATCATTTAGAGTAAATATTATCATGAAATATTAATGTATGTTTTTGATTATATCAGTCATCAGTTAGTAGTAAATCTTTTGTATAATACATGATTATATGGTTGTGGATAAAAATACTTAATTGGAACAATACCAGGTTAATCTTTAATTTACATAGAATAAGTTAAATTTAAGTGAATTTTTTTTCATGCATAGACTGACTTATGATAAATATAAATAATACCACAGGAAATGTATTAAGATTAATCAAAACTTACAGTTCTCCAACTCAATACCACCTTTCGTACGTCATTGAGAGTGCAATACTCTCTTTTTCCTACTTCCGTGGATATTTGCAACTCACAACCCTTTCAAATCCTCTTTGAACTATTAAGGGGTGAGTAGTTAAAAGTATCTGAAAGAATGATTAAAATAAAGTTTAATAGTGTTAAATAATGGGAAATAATCATAAATAATGCATGCAGAAACATGAAATAATCCGATGTATTATTTCAGGTTTCTGGTAGTGGGCATAAAGTTTTCTGGACTGGGGCCCATTCCCCCATTTCTGGCCATGGGCGTAAATTTCTGATCGTGAACATAAAGTTTCTAACCGTGTGCGTAAACTTCCAAACTTGTGCACATGATCCATTTCTGAACTTGATCAATCTGTTGTTCATTGTGAATAGTGTCATGAAATATTCCTGTAGCTATAAACAGAAAATGTGCTTAACAATTGATAAGAAATTGGCATTGTGAAAAGTGACTTCTCATAGAAGAAGAAATAGATTCGCCTTTTAAAAGTTAAGTAAAGGAAGTTGCGCTAAACAATAAGGTGTTTGAAATGTTTGTTCGCATATCGAAAACTGTGGCCTTATAAATTTAATAATTGTAATTAAGAAATTAGAGTTGCTGGAGAATTGTTTTGTGAATATTGATAGCGTCGTTGGATTATATTCAGTACTCTTACCTCACGTACCATATTTCCATAATTGTTTGCATTTTCGCATTTTTATATCAATGAACGCTAATTGTTTTTTTACTCGTGTCGTAAATCGACAAATTCATCGTCATCGACAATTTCATGTCACCGACAAATTTCAATCGTTATTCGACATAGGCATAATTAAAGTCGTCAAAAACGACAATTCGGCCATTATCATAATTTTTTATCAAATCATTGGAAATTTGAAAATCCATTTTCCTAGAGATCATAATAGATCTATTAGTCATTTTGCTGATTTTCATCATTGTTATACCGTATGGTTAGGTAACCTGAAAAACTTTGCAGTTACCATCGTTGTGGTTATTGGCTATTGAGCCAGCTGTAGATTTAACCAAAATAAAATCTACCTTTTAAAGTTTCTTATTCCTACCCTCTTCGTTTTTGGTCATGAATGATTTTACAATAGCTTTATAAACCTTCACACACTTCCCCGCGTGTCGACTTATCGTTCAGGGCTGGCAGGGTCCGAGTGATACGGCAAGCAAGAAGCCGGAACGCTGTTAGAGAAAGCTTCAGGGTTTCTCTTTCGGTAGATCTGCGTTGGCCTTAGTGCAAAGAAGGTTTGACGTTGAAGCCAATCAGAAAGCAATAGAATTGTTCTTCCAATTCTTCATACCAGTATCAGGTCAGAACCGATATATAGTTAATACTATTATAAGTTGTTTAAGTTTTTGGAGTTTTTTTTTAGATTAATTCATATCTTTTCTAGTTTTCCCTATTACAAAATCTGAAAAACTTTCTTAAGATAAATAAAGGGGAGCTGGAGACACTTAACCGGAGTTTGAACACTTTCCTAATCAGAAATTGTCAAACCCCCGCGCCTCCTCTCCCTTACATAAATACACTAAAATTTATTTGGCGCCCGAACAGGGACTCTGTTTGGGTCCCTGCTCGATAAGCCGCCGCGCTTGTGTGTGACTTAGTCCACCATAGCAATTTGTTCGGTATTTGCTGTTGCAGCTCAACTTCTATTCTTCTCTTCTCTAATCGAAAAATCGTCAAAGTGTTCATTGATTTGGTTCACGTAGTCATTTAGTTAAGTAGGTAGAATATTTAGGTAGCTTAAGTCAGGTTAAGATTAAGATAAATTAGATACTTAAGAAAAATGGCAAACAACGGAAAAGATGCAAGTGTCAAGCCTAAGCTTACGTACTCTTTAGTTCCTCGTAGTACTGCTGAGGAATCAGCTAGTCAAAGAGTAGAGCCTCTCCATAGCTCTTTAGAGGCCTTAAACCTGGCTACGACACGAAAACTAAGAAAGAATACCAATGGAAAGAAGAAAGTGGAAAACACCGAAGAAGATATGTTTTCCATCCCTAATTTGCAGACCTTAAAGAAAAATTTAGTAGAAAGGAAAAAGGAAGAAGAAAGAATCTTGGCTCAACGAAACGTTGATCTTAAAAGAGATGAGTCATTTGAAGAAGAGGACTCAATTTCTGACCATAATTCCATTCCGAATATGGATGATAGGGAAACTTCTTTGGAAGATATACCTATTGCCGCATCTCTACCTCCTGTGCAGAGAACTTTGCTCACAGAAGAAGAAGTTTTGGGTACTTCCGGGTTACGACAACATTCGTCTTCTCATTCCCGTTCCAAAGAACAACATGAACAGAAACCTGTAATACAACAAGAAGATCTCAGAAGACCCTCGATCAACAATGAGGTTACCATGTATTCTGGTCCGCTTATGCCAAAACAAATGGTTGAAGCAAAAAACGTCTTTTCTCTTCCAACTTCTAAAAATTTCATTTCTCAAGGTCGTTGATCCCGGACGTTACAAATATGAGACAGATCAAGATCTCATAGCGTACCTTAAAGATTTTGAAGACTACTGCAGTCTTCACTATCCGAAGAGCCCACACCAATGGTTACGGCTCTTAGGTCGACAGCTGGAGGAACACTTCCTCCAACTGTATAAACTACTCACCAAAGACGACCGAAACTACTTCTCGGTCCGAGATACTCTCGTAAGCTGGTACCGTGATGAGGAAAAGCGCAAGAGGGAATTTAAAACTCAGGCGTACCATGCTGCTCATCGGGAACCAGGTGAACCTATTAGAATGTACGCTCTACGTCTTGAACGCCTAGCTCGACGCGCATATCGAGGACTTGATATGCGTAAACATGACTCGCTGCGCACTGCTTTTCTGTGTAGCTTGCCTCCTCACATCGAAATAGGTGTACGACAGTACATAAAAATGAAAGAGCTGGACGGACAACGTACAGTTCAGTGGGAAAAAATAGTCAACTTTGCTGACTCATTGGATACTGAAAATCTTGAAATTCTTAACACCACCTCGCACTCTTCTGACGTTGTTGAGAGATCTCGTTCTCATAAACGTCGTGACAAACGTAAAGAAGATCTGAATGAGAGCACTGAATCCGTCATCCAGATCAACACAGTAAATCCCCAATGGACAGATGTCGTCAAGAGTCGAGACCAGCAGAGATCGAAGCCTAAAACTACTTATTATCGGTCTTCGACGAACCAGAAGCAACGTTCTGGTTCCCCTAACAATTCACATGGTAAGCGACATTCCCAGGAGAATCGTCACTGTAGTCCTGTAAATACTAGTTCACGTAATGCTGAAAAAACCGACCGCAGAACTTTGGTGGTCTGTGAATACTGTGAAATTCCAGGACATCGGATGCAAGAATGCTACAAATACTTAGGGATTTGTAGCTATTGCAAAAAACCAGGCCACGTTAGGAATGATTGCCGAGCTAGAAAGTCACCTCCGGCATCGCCTCCTAATGTACGTCGAATAACTTGCCCATTTTGTCGGGGTCCACACCCTGGTATAAGGTGTCCATCCCGTTCATTGCCGAAGAATGATGATTCTTCCACCCCGCTTCCTTCGCCGCCGTCACCACAAAGAGCTACTAACGAACAACGCAGCAGTATTGCTAAAAATGTAACAGTTTCCAAGAATTCCTCAGATATGGGAAACCCAAGGTCCAAGTCGACACCTCAACCTCAAAGGAAGTTCTTGGATCCTTGTGATTATTGTGAAAAATCCCACTATGAGGGTCGTTGTAAGGGAGTGGAAGAAGCGGCATTATCTCCATCGTTAAATTACTGTTCTCCCCGGAAGTGAGTCACCTGGGGGAGAAAGATCCTGTGTGTGACTCAACCGTTATCCATGACCCCTCGAGTGGTGTTGTCTCAGGAGAAAAGGAACACACAACTTCCAGTCCATCGGTGCCCAAAGAAAGTGAAACCAAATTGTTGGATTGCCGATTACGTACGGTGCGTACAAATATTGAATATTCATATAATGACCCTTTGCTCGTAACTGTTTCATTTTCTCCGCAAAGTCCCGGTTCCTATGCCTGTATGGTCGACAGCGGGGCTGGCATTAGTTTGATGGGTGCCGAAATACTGAACACTGATTTGAAGGAAGTAAAATTGCGACCGGCTGCTGAACTTGGCATCAAGGCTGTCAGTGGGTTGGTCAAAGAAAACGAAGTGACCGTCGACCATTATTTGGAAACTCCTTTATTTTTCCCTGATACTGGTTACCTAACTAAACCTGTTTTGTTTTTGATGGTACCTGGTGAGATGATGCCCGCGCCTCTGGTATTGGGGGCTGTAGCCTTAAGTGAAAATGACTTACTACCAGATCTAGCCGGCAGAACTTTAATACACTGGTCACCCACTACGGAAGCGGAAACAATAGCGAAGGATACAGCCTTTCGATACCTTTTTATAAGTGTATTACAGTCTCACCCGTACAAATTCCACCTTTCTCTAGTCAAATGGTAAAGGTGATCAGTAAATCCCCAGTTCCTTTGAATGTGGTGGGTTTCCAAGGGAAGCCATGCAGGTCTGTTCTCCCAATTTCTGGTATTTTGGATTTTTCGGTTGCTAATCAGATAGCGGTTTTAAACCCCTCTGATAAAACAAAGTACTTCAGGAAACATACAGTGTTGGGAGAGTGTTTTTCTCTTAGGAAGGAGGATTATCCTCCCATAAGTATTCATACCATGGACCTTATATCTTCGAAAGGTCCTAGTTGCAAAGAGACCTGGACATCAGAAAAGTTGAAAGAAGCTTTTTGTTTTCCTGATATTCCCATAAATGAAACACAAAAACAGAAGCTTCTCAAGATCCTATTACATTTTCATTCTGTCCTCAGTTTTGGAGACCATGATGTGGGTTTGGCCACCAATATCACACATTCTATTGAGGTGGAAAGTTCTCGTCCCGTACGATTGCCAGTCCGTAGGTTTCAAGGGCCACTTGCCCAAGAAATTGAACAGCAATGTAAGGAACTACTGGAACAGGACATCATCAGACCAAGCAAATCCCCATATTCGGCTCCCGTGGTCCCAGTGAGAAAGCCTGATGGAAAATTACGTCTTTGCATTGACTATCGCAAATTAAATGACGTGACAATAACTGACTCCTTTCCTCTCCCAAATCTCATCGACATGATCTACAACATGTATGGGAACAACTACTTTACGACCATAGATCTTGTCCGTGGATACTATCAGGTTGCCATGGAACCTGATAGTGTGGAGAAAACGGCTTTCTCAACCCCGTTCGCACAATACGAATACCTGAAAATGCCCTTTGGGGTAAAGAATGGGCCAGCCACATTCCAGCGAGGCATGATGCTGGCTTTAGAGGATTTACCATGGTCAGAGGTGATGGTGTACGTGGACGACATCATCATCGAAGAACACTTCCATATCTTAAGAAAAGTTCTTTCGGCCTTAGAAAAGAACGGATATAAATTGAAGCCCAGCAAGACACGTCTCTGTCAGACGGAAGTAGATTTTCTGGGTCACAAAATATCCAACAAAGGCATTTTGCCCCTCCAGAAAAACGTCCAGGGGGTTCTTGAATTCCCAGTGCCCACTACGGTGAAACACCTGCGACAGTTTCTTGGTATGGTAAATTTTTACCGTCGGCATATCCCAGACTGCTCGTTAATTAGTAAACCATTATCGTGCCAGACAGGAGGTAAAAAGATACATTGGACTCCTGAATGCCAAATAGCCTTTGACAAACTAAAACAAGCCTTAACGGACCCCTGTGTACTGGGGTTTCCCGATTATAGCCCGGGAGTGTCCCCTTTAGAACTACACGTCGACGCTTCCGCGCTTGGTGCAGGAGCATGTTTGTCTCAACTCCAAAACAATGAACACAAACCCATCGCGTTCATTTCGATGACCTTTAACGGAGCCCAACGTAATTATGGGGTCATTGATAAGGAGTTGACGGCATTGCGATGGGCAGTGAAGTCATTGCGGCCATTTCTTCGAGGGGTCAAGTTCATTATTTACACTGACCATATGCCTCTCATTTATCTCCAAAATATGAGCCTCATAGATGGGAGATTGGCCCGCACAATGGAAGAATTATATGAATATGACTTCGACATCAGACATATACCTGGTACACAAAACATTGTAGCAGACGCTCTTTCACGTTCTCCTGTAGTCGAAGAAGATTTAGAACCTGGTCTTACAAAAGCTTCCGGCGAATACATTCCTACCGGCTATTTCCAAATAAAAATAGACGGAGGGGGCGATTCACTTTATAAGTGTTTCTCGAAGTTTCAGTATGGCACCTCGGATAGACACTTGGAGATACGAGAAAAGATCACCAAAGAATTGTTACAACATCCAATTAAATATAAATTGGAAGGAAAACAAATGAAAAAGAAACTACGTCTTCTACAGTTCCCGGGTCAATTACCTATCCCTGAGGTCATCACCGCCTTCACTGATATATATAAAACACCGGTATATATTTTCTATGATCATGATCAGCCGATAATCCATGGAGCCTTGTTCACTAATGAGCCATGTTATCTCAAGTGCCTGGGAGGCATACACTACAACTATTTGATGAAGACTACAGAGACTCCATCTGATACCAACACTGGGGGGAGTTGACCTCAGTGTTATACAAGAAATATCATCAAGTACATCTTCGAACTCGGAATAAAATTGCTAAAAGTTTTTTTTTTAATTTTTGTTTACCATGTCCCCTAAATGTTATCCAGATTTTGGATCTTTGTCCCTCTGTCAACTGTCCTATTCTTCGATCTCTTACTTTCCTTTTATTTCCTTCACCCAAACTATCCTTTTCAAATTGGGGGGTTGGGAGATAAAATGGGGGGTTGGGAAAAGCCGTAATTTTAAGTTAAAAATTGATAGTTAGCTAGCTATGAATGGCCTAAGGTGAAAAATAGCCTCATTTAGTCACAGTCATGCTGCATTTAAGTATTATAAAGTTAGTCAGTTAGCTGAATAATATAATGATGCTGTTTTTATTCGTAAAATGATTTTCTAGTACACCGATACTGTTTTGATACTTTAGATACCTTTGGTAATCGTGGTGAGCGTCTGGGCTGCCCACCGTGATTACCATACCAATTCGCTTGCTAATAAAAAATTTTTTTTTCTTTTCTTTTGCCATGATCGATAAGTCGAACAAATTTTTCAAGTTCCCGTATTTTGGTTTTTTGTTTTTTTTTGTCATCGTGACCAAGAAGGAAAAGGGTAAAAGCGCAGTTCGATTTCGTAGTCTCACTCACACAAAACCTGATAAAATGCCACTTCTTATGATTGTCGGAGCTTCAACTGTAGCACTATTCAGGAATCAGAAGCGCTATCTCCAAAGAGACTTTAATCTCCGAATAAGATCAGATTTTAACAACGGAAGGCACATTTCCGGATGTGTAAGCCGCGTACAGGATGTCATGTCCTCTGACGTTGACTTTTTGATGATTTGGTCACTTGTTCCGATGGCTTGGCAACGCACCATGATAACTCATGAAAATGGGAAACGAACCACGGTATTTTCTCCGATAACAAATTTTTCAATTGAAGGAGTACCCCAAATAATGGAACAAATAACTGGTATTGCTAAAGAAATTAATCCTAGAGTTAAAATATTTTTGATGATCTTCCCCGTACAAGACATGTACGAGTTCAATAAAAAGAGAATTGTAAGAGAATGGGGCCCTGATTTTGAACACTACTGTAGAAATCATCCTGATTTAAGTCCTGAAAAGTTACGAGCCCATGCCATTACTACAGTTCAACGGTTTGAGCTCCTGGCAACGGATGCTTATCAATGGTCATACAAAAACGTTCTCATGGGAAATGATGTTTTAGATTTTCATTACACCGAAGTACTCCAAATGGACTTAAATGATACTCCACATAGACGTTATTTGAACAAGCGTAGCCTCCATCTCAATTCACCTCTTATTCCTGACGGCTTGCATCCGCACAGAAGATTTTTGGAAGCCTTCATGAAGAACTACAAAGATATTTTCGTTGTTACTAGACGCATCCAATCACGTATATCATACCGACCTTTACGGAATCACGCAGTTAATAGACCCAGGGTGTCTTCTTCGGAATCTCAACTTGACTCCACCGAAAGAATCCTTCAGGAGAATATACGTTCTACTACGGTAACTACTACTGTAACCAACCACCCTGGTCCATCTGTTTCTAATTATGACTCTGATCATCGTGCTTTGTTTGATCACACGGTGCAACGTGTTTCTGAACATGCTCATACTGTACAAGTCGTTCCTGGTCCATCTAATAACTGGAGCGTTCCCCCTTTGAATCATAATCCGTCATTGCCTTCTATCAATCGTCCTTTGATGTTTACTGCACCTCCTCCGAGGTATAATCAAGGGTCACTGTTGGACCCATATGTTGTACAAACTTTACGCGCCAGCATTAGATGGGTCATGAATCAGACTAATTGGGACGGTAAAACTGAATCCCAACAACAAATTATAATACAAGAATGGCATAGATTAATACAGGAGGAGAGGGGGACTTCCAGAAGACTCTCTTCTCTGTCTAGATTGACTTAAAAGTAATTATAATATGCCATTTCATCTCAGTTAAAAGAATATTTTGATTTGTTTTGTAATTTTGATACAAGAAAGTATTTATTTAAAGATGTAAAAGATTATATATTATTTTTTTAGTATTCTGTTATTGGAAAAAAGTTACAAGTTTAATTATATTATCATATGATTACTACTGTATTACATGGTCATGACATAGTTATTTTTGAAAAATTGTTTGTTTTGATGTGCTGAATTATATAACTTATTAAATTATGAAATGGAAAATGGAATTGGTTCAAGTAAGCCGTAGGATGTACATATGTGAATATTTACCATCCCCTCTCATGTTATTAAGCTTCGAACATGTGTTATTTGGGGTGGGCTTAGTTTTAGTAGGGAGGAGTGTGAAGGGGACTGTTTTTTCCTTCATGTTCTTCCCTTATTTTTCCCTTTCATAGAAATTACCATAATTGTTTATTTTTGGGACACCAAATTTTTTTTTTCTGTTTCCTCAGCTTACCCAAGTTCTTACAGAGAATTGTATTCTTTAAAAACTTATTCAATCTAATTTTTATTTTACAAATTTCAATTGGATTTTTTTTTTAAATCTTTCCATTAATGTTTCTTTCTTTACTTGGACATTAATTCAATAGCTTTCTTCCTTTTTCCTTTTCACTCTATCAGCGTTATTAGCCAAGTTGGTTTTTCAACTCTTTCATTTCTGACTCTATATACTTTAGGTATCTATTTTTCTAAACTTATTTCTACTGTCTTCACTTTTAGTTTTAGTTTTGTATAAGGGTCATGTTTTTGTCATAGAATCCATGAATTGTAGATTGTCAGACAACTGCCTTGTTCAATTCTCTTTTTATTTCATCACTTTTTCACCTTTCTTTTAGTATATGTTTAAATTTTTTACCCAACTTATTTTCCCATCCAAGTTCCTTTTATCTTCAGCTATATCTGGACAAAGATATTTGATGTTAATAACTCTCTTTCCTCTTTCGCCAAAATTTATTTCTGGCTCCGACTCCGCAGCCTTGGCCGCAGTCTTGAAAGTCCTCACGAAATATCTATCTGAAAGAATGATCAAAGTAAAATATTAGTGTGTAAATAATGGAAAATAATCATAAATAATGCGTACAGAAAAATGAAATAATCCCATGTATTATTTCAGGTTTCTGGTTGTGGGCATAAAGTTTTCTGGACTGGGGCACATTCCCCCATTTCTGGCCGTGGGCGTAAATTTCTGATCGTGAACATAAAGTTTCTAACCGTGTGCGTAAACTTCCAAACTTGTGCACATGATCCATTTCTGAACTTGATCAATCTGTTGTTCATTGTGAATAGTGTCATGAAATATTCCTGTAGCTATAAACAGAAAATGTGCTTAACAATTGATAAGAAATTGGCATTGTGAAAAGTGACTTCTCATAGAAGAAGAAATAGATTCGCCTTTTAAAAGTTAAGTAAAGGAAGTTGCGCTAAACAATAAGGTGTTTGAAATGTTTGTTCGCATATCGAAAACTGTGGCCCTATAAATTTAATAATTGTAATTAAGAAATTAGAGTTGCTGGAGAATTGTTTTGTGAATATTGATAGCGTCGTTGGATTATATCAGTACTCTTACCTACGTGAACCATTTTCCATCAATGAACCATTTTCCATTTTATATCAATGAACTATTTTTTTTACTCGTTAGTCGTCATCGACAAATTTCAATCGTCATCGACAAATTTCAATCGTCACCGACAAATTTCAATCGTTATTCGACATAGGCATAATTAAAGTCGTCAACCGACAATCGGCATATCATAATTTGTTATCAAATCATCGGTCAATTGAAAATCCATTTTCCTAGAGATCATAATAGATCTATTAGTCATTTTGCTGATTTTCATCATTGTTATACCGTATGGTTAGGTAACCTGAAAAACTTTGCAGTTACCATCGTTGTGGTTATTGGCTATTGAGCCAGCTGTAGATTTTACCAAAATAAAATCTACCTTTTAAAGTTTCTTATTCCTACCCTCTTCGTTTTTGGTCATGAATGATTTTACAATAGCTTTATAAACCTTCACACACTTCCCCGCGTGTCGACTTATCGTTCAGGGCTGGCAGGGTCCGAGTGATACGGCAAGCAAGAAGCCGGAACCGCTGTTAGAGAAAGCCTTCAGGTTTCTCTTTCAGGTAGATCTGCGTTTGGCTTAGTGGGAAGAAGGTTGACGTTGAAGCAATCAGAAAAACATAGAATTGTTCTTCAATTCTTCATACCAGTATGCAGGTCAGAACCGATATAAGTTAATACTATTATAGTTGTTAAGTTTTATCTGTGTACTTTAGATTAATTCATATTCTTTTATCGGTTTTACCTATTACGAAATCTGAAAAACTTTCTTAAGATAAATAAAGGGGAGCTGGAGACACTTAACCGGAGTTTGAACACTTTCCTAATCAGAAATTGTCAAACCCCCGCGCCTCCTCTCCCTTACATATATATATATATATATATATATATATATATATTTATATATATATATATATATATATATATATATATATATATATATATTATATATATATATATATACCTATATATATATTATATATATATATATATATATCGTATATATATATATATATATATATATATATAAATTTAAATAAATCTATTTTAATATAAAAATATATTATATATATTTTTTTTTTTATTTTTTTTTTTTTTTTTTACGTTATCACGACCGCTCACGGCAATTGTCCTATTCAGGAGGGGGTTGGTTTAAATTAACAACAAAAATTTTCAACTAACACAAACTACGCAGACTGATAACAGCGCGGGCTTTAATAATTGAGGAATTAATTGAGCTAGCGAAACACAGAAGATTGGAAGATCACAGTAACAGAGGTGGCAGGAAAGGAAGGAGGCACCGAGCGACTAGTCTGAGTTGCTGAATCAACATCAAAACTCATGTCCGACACATGCGACCCTTTGTGCTTCGAGGGTCGTTTTAAAAGGTTGGCACGCGAGTGTGAAAGTTTCCTGAGCACTTGTCGCTAGTACCTATAGAAAAAGAGATATAAGCACCAAACATCGCTCCGCAGAGTTAGAGGGTCAAGTGAACTAGAAAGAACAGGAAAGTTGAGAAGTCTTTTTGCCTTTGACTCGACCCTATCCAAAAGCCGGTGAATCCTGAGCCCCCCAGATATGAGAGCAGTACTCCCATACAAAGGGCAGAGTGAGGCCCTTTCTCAAATTATGTTTGTGAATAGGGGAAAAAAAATCTCGCAGTCCTAAACAGAATCTCCCAGCTTCTTGAGGCCGCCTCATAGCAATCCGTTTGTATTTGAGGCCGCCCTAGCAAGACATTTTTTTGTTTAATGTTAGCCCAAGGATTGTTTATATTGTAGACAAGGAGAGATCGAAAGACCGCTCGTAATGAGTATAGGATAAGTTAGTGTAGGGGTTGGTCTTAGAGGAGGGAATTGTAGTAATATGTGGTGTTGATATGTTTGGTTTTCAAATGTGGAATTGGAAGTTTCCACATTAGGTGGTCAGAGTCGAGGCTCGGGCCCTTTGAGTTTGTCCTTATCTCAGATCTAGCGGTAATTAATATCGGGAAATATTTGTGAATGACGAGAGTGTCTATTGCTGATGATATGTATAAAGAAGGATTCAGAATTGAAATGGAGTTGAGAGAATAAGGGTCGTTATGGTCTATCGGCATAATGGTGAAGTGAGGAGTGTAGAAGTGCAGTGAGAAGTATCATTAGATGAAAGTATTGTGAATAAGAGTAGGAGATAACGATCCAGGAGAGCCTCTGGTGATTGGGAACAGCTAACTGGGATGGTGAGAGAAGAAGGGAACTGATAGAAGTCGCCCCCATTCAACAAGCTAGCCTATGGGAGTTTTTGAGCGTAGTTTGAAAGAAGTAGGTCTGTAGGATTGCATGTTTTTATGCAGGTTGGGCATTGTGTGAGTGTGGTGTGTTTCTAAGTTATTGGGTTGTAGATGAGTAGGGAGAGGTTGGTGGGTAATAGCTTCGGGGGGGGCGTTGGTGGTGTTGTTTTCGGTTTTGTTTTGGGGGGTTTAAGTTTTGGTGTGTGGGTGTGGTGGTGGTGTTGTGTGGGTTTGGGGTGGGGGTGACAGTAAAAGGAGGGGAGCCTTTGGAGCCAGCAGTGCGCGTGCCTATACCCGGTCTAAATGGCTTTGGATATGTCAAGCGCCTACCGTACGCTCTAAGTCTTCCCCGTAGTTGTTCCTAATTAGGGGGGGAAAAACATGAAATTCAGTGGAAGAAATCGGAGGTGGAAATGTATATCGCTCAGTATAAGTGCGTGCGGGGGCCGTAATAGGCCGCGTACTTGATGTGCGATCGAAAAGAAGTGAATTGAGAGTGTGTCGCGAGATTGGTCTGAAGGAATATGAAGGGAGTTGAAGAGAGCTCACAAAGATGCTTAGATAGAATGAGGGGTTTGTACAGAGAGGGCGTGTATGTTTTAGGATTTATGGGCGTGGTGCTGTTTTTATTTTGTTTGAGTTATGGTAGGCTCGTTGGATTTAGGCGTGTTGGGTGGGGTGATTGCGATAGTTAGGTAAGTAGGATTCAGTTGAGTGCGGCTTTCTGTGTTGTTCGGATAATAAGGTTTGGATCAGTGCGTGGGGGTTCTGTGCGGCAAGTTGGAGTTGGTCGAGCTTGGGTATGGCGGTGGGGAGGGAAATGCTAGTATTGAGACAGTATAGTTGAACGAGTAAGGGGGGGGATGTCACGGAAGCACACTCCCTCAAAACTCGGGGAGGAAGCCATCCGGCCACCCGCTTTCCTAACGTTCGTAGATTTCAGGAGCCCATGCACCCGATCGAATGTAAACACAGGCAAAAGGCATAGTGACACCTGAGAGAGAAGAAGGAGGAGGAGGAATGCCAGAATCGTCCATGGTTTGAGTTAGAGAAAATAGGAGGCCGAAGAGGATTGGCCTTTTCAGTGGAGAATTAGCAACAGAACCATCAGAGCGATAAGAGGAGGAAAGACAGATTAGCACGAAGTTGTTTAGGATGTTTTTTTGCAAGAGGCCAGAAAAGATTTGGTCAGTAGGTAGAGGACCCAAGGAGGTTAGCGAGCTTTCGTTTGATGAAAGCCCGCTTTGCCTGTCGAAGAGTATCCTGCAACGATTTCTAGCAGAATGAAATTAGCAAGAGTTGATAGGAGAACGAGAAAATTTTTCCACTCCCGATACTGACTGTCTCTAGCCTGGTGGCCAGAAGAACAAGCACGTATCGAACCATGATCTATAGGAGAGAAAGAGTTTGTCGAGAAAAGGATAAAGCTCTCATTCCCATCAACGATTACAGCTCCCACCTTATCGGCAGAAAAGTTGAAGGTCAGCCAGAGACTGAAGCAGTCACCCAATTAATTAAGTTAGCGTTAGAACAACGCGAAAGGCCCCAATCGCCCGATCAAAAGTGGCCAGAAAAAACGCGTAGGCATGATGGAGCTGTTGGTGAGAAATGTATGTAAAATTAAGAGAATATAAGGTTTGTGCAGATTTACTCAATAGGAGCGGAAGGGGGTTGGTGTATTTTATAGAGAGAAGGACTAGGGTGAAACATAGGCAAGTGTGTTAAGAAATGGTGTTGGCAACGATCCGATTGGTGTGTGGGTTCGTTTAAGGATTAGTGCTCAGGATCGTTGAGAATGTAATGATTCGGCCTCTCTCCCCACCTAAATCAGGTAATGAGAGGAACGCCACCATCAGTGTGTTGTACATTGAATATCCCCTAAATAGAGGATTCTCAGTAATCAGATGCAGAAGACTGTACACTATCGTTAGATGGTGGTATGGCTTTATACATAGACGTGAAAAATCATGTTCTGTTTAGGAGATAGACATGTTAGCAGAAGCAGCAAGATTATTGTAGTAGGGAGGAAAAAGATTTGTAAGCCACATGAACATCAAAGTTAGGTAGACTTCGAGATTCTCGGAGAGGCGTGTTACGTGATGTTTTTAATGTTAGAATAGTATGATGACCCTTTAGACGGAATTAATGAAATAAATTATAGTTGACATATTAAACGAAAGTTGTAGTGAGAATTCCGAGCAATGTCTTCAGATCAGACAAAAGGTTAATAAGTTAGAGAGTGGTATCAGGATGCGGAGTTATGATTCAAGCCACGGATTAGCAAGTCGATAGAAGCCCCGCGGGCAATTGCATCTGCAGCATACAAAAAGATCAATTTATATATGTATATATTATATAATAGTAGGATATAATAATATATATATATTATTAGTAATATTTATATTAATATATCTTAATATATATTAATAATAATATATATATTATATCTATATAATATAATATATATATATATATATATATATAATAATATATTATATATATTAGTATATAAGTAGTATATATATATATAATAATATATTATAATATTAAATGATTTAGGGTAGGGGGTTATATGGAGGCCGCTTCCTTACGTGACTGCGGGCCGTTGACCCACCCAGTTTTGCCACCCTCACAAACTTTTCCCAATGCCTCCCCAAATTTAAAAATGGTTTATATTAATGGCTTCAAATTTAATGATCTTAAATTATGTTAAAAGCAAAAGCTCTGAACCCTTTTAGGGAGATTTGTGCTTGATCTTTTCATGTAAAGATCTGCACCAAAATGAAAGAGGCGCCACTAGTACACGTTGAAGTATATGCTAAGAATTACTTTATAACTATGCAAGATTGTGAAAACGCTTTACAAATTACATTTCCACAAGACCAGTGTATCTTTAACTGAATTCCATAGCTTTTACAGCTCGTAACAATGATCTCTTCATCGCTGGCTTTAGAAGCGTAGAGGAACGTATTGGATTCAGCTAATGATCCTAATCAGATTTATTTGCGTACCTTTTGTGTGAGTCTTTTGCTTTTTTATTTTTCATGTGATTCTCATTCGAGATTCTGTAAAATTACATCTGAATATTTAATTTTAACACTTGGCTTGTAAACTGAATTGGAAGAATATTATGTTTTTGTAACTAGTGATTTAGAAAAGTTTGACTATTTGTTAACATGGCGGTCAGTCG
>JABUQX010034808.1:0-12500 GCA_015478945.1 Trachelipus rathkii
CGGTGTACTTCGTTCGAATCAGATTTGGGTGTTTAACCGTTTTCTATCGATTGAGACCTTTCGCGTTTTCGTGCACTAACTTCAATATATATATATATATATATATATATATATATATATATATATATATATATATACTATATATATATAAATATATATATAAAATAGGATATACTCTAAAAAAATTAATGAATCATAAAAAAATGAAAATGATTTAAAAAAAAAAAAAAAAAACGTCCTTCCCCAGGAAGGTCATACGACCTGTCAGTGGGACCCATCGAGAAAGGTCCTCGGGTATCACGGGGCTAACGGCTATATCCGCTGGCTGGCCAGGCCTATCGCGGATGCCGGGAAGCTTTCCATTAGTACAGTTGTCCTGGACTACCAATGTACTCATTAACATCTGAGTGAGGACGAAGCTAGGTTTAGAGGAATAGCTCCACGTTCTCTCGCTCACCAGTCTCAAACCTGGGCCCTCTCGCATGCCAAGCGAGTGCTCTACTGAGCTAGGAGCGCGCTCAAAAAAAAAAAAATTATTTAAGTCTTTAAGAAAAAAAGTTACATCCTCAAAGTTTAAAATTTCCCATAGTCTTATAAAAAAAATTAGTTGGCCTCGTGCTCGTTTTACGGCCATCCTAGTTCAGGTTATGATAAAATTTGTGATAAAGGTTGAGGAGAGATACCCCAAAGATAGCTGGTACTTTTTTTGGCAACCTCTAATACTAAGAATTATGAAATAATAACTGCATTTCCAGAAGCCCGATTGCAGCCTGGGCGGGCACACAGGCGCACATGCATCGTTTCCAGAGCCTGTTTGAGCACTTGTACATCACGTAAACATCACAGTCAGGCTCCCGTTGTTAAAGCTCGTTTCGAAGTGGCTCCATGGGCGGGCTGCAGAAAAGATGTCTTTGTTTACAGCAAATTTCTTTGCAAACATGTGTCGGAAATGGCTTGCCAAAAGTTTATTCTTCCTTTTAGTTAACTTTTGCCAATGTTCTATCCTTCTGATTATAATCAGAAAGATATATAAGTATATATACCGTAAGAGTATTGTTTACAATTGTCAGCTGATCCGACAGGCGCGCTCGGCCGTTTCCAGGTACTCAAATTTTCTGTTCTCTGATTGGTTAATGTAATTTTTTTCAATTTGAAGCGTTTCCAAGTCAATTTTGCACACAGGCTGCACTCGGACTTCTGGAAACGCAGCTAATCATTTAAAAATTAATAAAGATGGCAAAAGACTTTTTTAAAATTAAGTAGCTTCACATCATTATTTTTAAAATTAAATATATACATAAAATTTTATTAACATTAGCATTTATTTGATTGACAAGATAAAGTGAGGTTTACTTATTAATTAGTTTATTCAATTTTGTTAGCAATAATGGATTTAATAGACCTTAATTACGTTATAGCAGATAATCATTTATTGTTAGCTTTTTGCAAGCAAATAAATTAATTTTAAATGAAAAGAACTGTATGAAGTGCAGTATGATGTATAGTGTTGTGCTTTTATGTAATAAGTTTAAGTTTCAATATAGAAAATGTAAAAGCAATTATGCTTCTGTTCTTGATAATTATTTTCTATTTAATATGAAATTGGGTTATA
The DNA here is from genome assembly GCA_015478945.1 of Trachelipus rathkii. NCBI lineage: Eukaryota > Metazoa > Arthropoda > Malacostraca > Isopoda > Trachelipodidae > Trachelipus > Trachelipus rathkii. The sequence continues at coordinate 1,613 of JABUQX010034808.1, forward strand.
CGGAAGTGTTGTTATTATATATATATATACTTACCCTATTTGTGAAAGGTGTTAACGTGATACAGGATGTTCAGTGTAACATTCAGAAGTCACTTTACATAATATATATCAGGGATAATTAATATATTGGAAAGTAAGTCAGAGTCATCTGATAGTATTATTTACTTGGTACACAAAAATATTTAATTTTTTACCGTATCAAATGGGTCGTTTTATGCTTCTAAAAAATAGTAGAAAAACCTTATGTATATTACTATTAAATTTTGATTTAATTTTTATTATTTATTTATTTACCATTTATTCACTTAAATTACGTAAATTTTACCTCACCATGGATTTCCAATTAAATGATATTCTTCTTATTCGCTGTAGCATAATTAGTTTTATTAGATTTTTGTTAAGATATGAAATTTTATTTTTTATATTTTTTTATTTATTATATTTTATTTTTTTTTACTATTTTCCCTCCCATATTTAATGTTCACCTTATTATTAATATTATATATATATATTATATTATTATTTATATTATATATATTATTATATTTATATAAATTTATATAACCTTAATTTCGGTTTTCGAACTAGCAGGATTAGCCGAACACATTGGTATGGTATCCCCCTCTTTTTCCTAGTTATTTCAAGATCACTGGATTACCGCTTTTGTTAGAATATAGACGTTGTAAGTTTTGACAGCAGAGGCGAAACCATGATATTTGTAAACGGATTTCCACGAGATTTATATATAATAAAACTCACATATAGTGATTCTTATTATAGACTTCTAGCACTTCGGATTAGAATGAATCCTAATAATTATTGAAGAAACCCTTTGCAGGTTCATTTATTTTATTTAAAATCCACTATCGAAACAACCTTACTCCGCTATTAATAATATATACTAATATATATTAATTAAATATAAATAATAATTTTATTACTAAACTTATGATCATCTCTTATATAACTATCGGACTAATTTTAAATTTTATAATTTTCATAAAAGTCCATATATTATTATGACACTTCTTGGTCAAATCTAGAGCTGACAGTACTAACGGCTTTGGATGAGTCAAGTTCTTCTTAGGGCCTAGGCTACCTAATTAATTTTGCTTTCTCGCGGACAATTGTATTATTTGCTTGTTAATTAAGTGGGATGTATAATAATCTATGTGTTGGAGTTAGTAATAATAAATTAGTTTATTTATATTATTATTATTTATAAATTATTTAATAATTAATTATATTTACTATAGATATATATATTGTTTTTGTGCTTCACTGATTTTTAATTTGTGAAAAATTACGTTTGCATCTCTTTGCCCGTCCTTTCATGGTTTTATTGAGTATACATCAATCATGAATGTTTTCATATCAATAACAATAAGAGATACTATAAAAATTTCTTTTCCTGAGTGTTGTAGCCAAAAAATTAAAATTCAAACATGTAAGAATATGTGCCAATTCAGAATCATGATAAATTATAATGAGAAAATACATCATGGTCGGAAAAAGAGTGCTAGGTGAAAACTTTGGATCTTCTCCTAAATAATATTATAAGATGTAAGTACAGCGGAAAAATGATAAAAATAATGAATTTCACAATTATAATAAAAAAATATATATATATATATATATTAATTTATTATATATTATTATATATTTATATTATATAATATATTTAATTAATATTATATTATATATATTTAATATTAATTATATAGTATATATTATATTATATTTATATATTTATTATTATTAATAAAACTATTTAACCAATCAAGCTTATACAATTAGCCGAAAAGGGAAAATTAAACATTTTTGGACTCCTGAGTTAGTAATAATTTATCAACCCATAGGAAATTATGTCACATTATACAGTAGATATTCTGGACTAGGGGCTTCGAGCCATTTGCACCTACCTCGAGTTGAACAGGTAATTATGGTCGGTCGCGGGGATGCATTTTCACGGATGCCACCGGCGTACGGGATTGAGGATGAGGGCCGGTTAAGGAAATTATTACTATATTATATTTACTTACTACTGGACAACCCTAATACAATTAATTATCACTATTTATAAAAGACGGGGTGTTTCACACGGAGACCATACTTTACTTACCTCAGGAGGAGGGGGAAAATATAATTTATCCTTAACGCAATTATACACGTATTAGTTATCCACCATACAGAAAGGTCACGTTTAAGAAGATTCACCTATACTCAGAACTTACCTGCCCAATCTTATAGGGGCGGTAATTATATATTTATACCCTGTTATATATATATTACCTTGGAGTTTCTTAATTTTGCCAATTCCGAAATGAAATAGTACTTGAAAGAAGCCGTATTTAATATGCAATCTATATTATTCTAAATTTTACTATTTTAAACTAAGTAACTATTTCATTATATTTACAATAAAGGTTTCCATTACCTCCTTATCACTTTTATTTATTAATTTAATTATATTATTAACTTTATTATATATAATAATACTTATATAATATAATTTATTTATTTATAAACAATTAATTATTATTTTATTTTTTTATATTATTATTTTTATTACACAATTTTTAAATTAATTTATGTAGAAATTTTATTATAGATATTCCAGGAATTCCAAAAATGTATTCATTATCGCTGTAGCTATTTTAAGTTTTTATTAGATATATATATTTATATATTATATTATTATTATCTATATTATATAAATATAATATATATATTATATATATATATATAATATTATATTATATATATATTATATATATTATTATATATATATAATATCTAATTACATCACATTAAAAAAAAGCATGTTTTATTATTTACATAATAAATACACTTCTTGTATTTCTATCGAAAATATATGATGGGGTTACTATAGACAAATCATATTTTGGGTGGATACTGCATTTAAACCGGGATCTAGTTTATAATAATGAGGTGAGGGGATATTAAATTGGTTATTATATGGTTATTATTAAGGGGTTCTTTTTTACACAGTTAAATTAGGTAAGAATTTTTAATGTGTATTTAATTTATAGATTTGTTAGAATTCAATATTTTTGGTCTTTTCCATCATTCACTGGCGTAAGTAAAATTATAAATTAAATTTAGCATGATAACAGTCAAACTACACCTGTATTATACTCCCATCCCAATGATCAATTTTACTACACAACCATTCCTTTGAATAAATTTATGACTGCTACTATTACCCCCAGGGGAATCCCTTTGGGAATACTTAAATATAAAAAAAAAAAAACCCCTTGCAACAAAAAACTCACTTCCAATTAATTGATAAATAGTGCTTGTTTAATGCAATTATATAATCATCCTATTCAAATCATCTTGTATTGAAGTTGTTAATTTTTGATTCTGTCTTTGGAGGGTACGAAAAACTATACTACCCATATATAAATAAAATTTTTGGGCTCACATCATAAAAACCATAGAGTACACCTATAAACTAAAACATAGGTAATATAATTTTTTAACATTATATATATATATATATATAATATATATAATATATATATATCATTTCATTTTTTTTTTATCTATTAGTCCGAAAGAAGATATAGTCTTTATTTTGTAAAAATTTTTTAAAATTAAGAAAACATGGCATTTACAATACTATTTATTATATTCCTTTTATATTTATCTCTACCGCCTTAAATTAATTACTGTGCACTAATTATATTATTTTATATAAAGATATACTCACTCATATGAAGGTATATAACTAAAGCTATATGTAACTATATTATATATATTATATATTATAATTATTCATATATTATATATTATATTATTTATTATTTATATAAGGTTATCAATCAACAATTATTATGATTATGTTTACTTTCCGAGAATCAGTACATACTGGTCATAAAAGATGTTACGGTTTTTTAGGGCGTTTGTCATATGATAGGGGAAACATAATTAATTCGATAGTTATTATATACCCAAGCCACAGTTTGGATATAAGTAGTGAAATGCTACTTTATGCGGAATCTGGGTGACATCAAACAGTTGAATTTCAAGAGTAAATAATATCCAGATTCAAGCGTAATCAATAAATTAATATAATCAATAGTATTTTATTTTTTTTGTTAGACTCCATAAATATTAACTGTCAACTTATAAACCGTTACAGAAGGGTACTAGTACATATTCTCATTCTATATATCAAATTGTTACTAGATTTGTAAAAATCACAGTAAAAAAAATTATCAAAACAATTTTTATAATACAAAGAGAAAGTCATCAAATTCAATAAGAAGAATTGGGACATCTTACCGTATTTTTAATATTTTGCGAAATGCGGAAAATTAGATTGAGAAACATAATTTTAAATCTGAAGACTCGATGTTTTGTATAAATATTATCTGTTGTATAAGTTTTCGTAGAAAATATAAACAACAAGCAAAATGGCCAAACGTATATAAAACTTATAGAGAGTATAATTATTATATAATAAGTGGTGAAGTTTCAAAAACAGTAAAATAAAAAATAATAACTGATATTGATATATAAATATTATATTAATATACATCATTAAATTCAACCTTTTTTTTTTCCATGCATTAATTATTTTTAAACCTTTTTTATTAATATTATATAGCTATATATACATAGATATATATATATATATAAGTTAATGTTTAAATATTATAAGTTATATTGGCGGGATATAACGTCACGCGAGGGATGCCAATTTTCAGGGGAGCTCGGCATATAGTCAGTGAGCTTGGCCGGTTTACCTTTGGGTATGGTTAGGGCGGTGTCTGGTGGACTTTAATCTTAAGTACACTGGACATCTGTGTTGTGAGACTCTGGGTGGAGAGAGCTCTGATATAAGAATAATTGGGGGGCTATACATGTCGGGGAAGAGAGACTAATACCAGTCCAGAAAAAGAGCCACGACAGGCAAAATGCCAGCCGGCGGTGGCATTTGTTTGTGGCGAGAATGATACGACGCGCTGTGATGCCATATACGGAACCAGGACGGATCTTTTCGGTTGTGACCGCAGCAGCATGAAAATGACTACGAATACTCGATCTAAGAGCAAGGATATAGATAGTCCGAGTATAGTGAGAGAACTATTAATTGTAGTACATCGGATGAGGGAAAGGAGAGGAGGTTGTGGGTTATATGATAAGGAGAGGACACTGGATGTTCTTTGGTGTCTGCGAGACGAGGATGAAGGGTGAGGGGAGGAGGAGAATACATGATGATTACCATAAACTAGATTATACATAAGGAGTAAAGATTGAATGGAAGAATAGTTATTGTGGTGAGTTGATGCATTGTTTAATCCTGACATTCCACAGGATTTGGCCGATAGAGTAGAGGACATAGTTTTCAAAAATGAAAGAAAATTCCTATAGCACTTGAAGGGCAAGAATAAGAGAGACGTTGCTGGTGCAATATACAAGTTTTATGGCAACCACAACGCAAGAATAATGGAAGAATACATGGAGAGGTACAGAAATTGATTTACTTATGGTAACAGTTGGCAATAATATTCCTCATTGACGGATAATGAAGAGCTGAAAACGTATAAATTGTTCATTGGGGACTTTAATGCGCACACATACGAAGGGAGAGAATAGGTACCGCATCTACCGACTTGAGATTAGCAATTGGGGGCTTTGGAATAGGAGAACAGAAACGCGAGGGGGAGAGGTTGTTCATTCGCGGGTACTACACTGGTCAGTGTTTGAGTTGCAGGACATATCATACTTTGCGCATAGGGACTTCGCATAAATGGACCTGGTACAGGTGGAAATAGTATTTAGTTGAGGATTAACACGGGAAAACACGCTTCGAGATGGATTGACCTTAATACTAATTAACATAACAGCCGACGGTGGTACGAGACGTGAACACACGTGAGACTCATCAGTGTCGCTTGATTCGGACCATCGTTTGGTGGTGGTGAGGATATTAAATCTCAAAACCCCGTTACCAACGAAGATGGTAGAGAGAGAGGATAGCATGTGGACGCAGATGACAGTGAGGTGATGAAGTGAAAAAGCGTTTTTGTGCCTAGTTAAAAGAGTCGTGAGATTATAAGCGAAATGAGTCTGTCACTGAGATTTAGAGAAGATTAGATTATGATTTGATTTATGATTGTATTGGTTCAGAGATAGTGGGAGATATTTTTAAAGAAAATAATGTGATAACTATTAGTTTGGCTGTAGAATAGATAAAAAACTTGGGGAAAAAAATAAGAAAACCTTATTCAGAGAAAGAAAAAAGAATTTATTGTCGTGGTGGACAGAAGGAATGTGCCCATACGTGTCAATAGTAAAGAAAAAAATAAAAAGTATTATGTAGCTGTGATGATTGAAAAGAAAGATCCCTGAAGACATAGTACAAGGATATAATTTGGTAATATAGAAAATATGAGTGCTGAGACTCCATAAAAAGGAGAGGCGATTATGGAGCCAAGCGGGGGAAGATGGTATCGAGTGAACATACTTATGATAACAGGATTGAAGTTGTGAAACTAAGAAATATTAATTATATATACATTGTCAAAACATCACCTACGAGGACAGGTAGTCGACTGGTTTGTACTACTCAGTAAAGGATAAATTAGGCGGGTAGATGCTGAGAGTGGACGCCTGATGAATCAGCTTGACAGGTTGTGAGAGAGTTACTGTTTTCAAAGAGGTTTATATAATCAGTATTGAGGATAGGATAGAGAAGAACCTTCCGGAAAACGTTCAGAGAGGAAACAGCTTTCCGAAAAAGTATGAGGGTGCGATAAAACTAATTGGAAGAATGTTGGATAGATTGGCTATAGTGGGATAATATGAAAAATAATAGTGATAGAGTCCAGGATATGGATGGGCCTGACCGGTGGAGATTATGCGATGTGAGGAGGTCATGCGATGGTTGTTTTTATTATGTTTTATTATATTATTTTCTGTAAAATTGAATCAAAAATTACCTGCGTGAGAGATTTGGAGCAGTGCGATTCATTTTCCCCCATTTAACACCACCACTCAGGGGCGACTGTTTCCATTATAGGGGCATAAATGTTTGCTATGCCGACTGCATGAAGTTATATGAAGGATATTGGAAATGTAGAAAAGGCTCAGGAACGGGAGTCAGAAGACAGCTGAATGAATTAAGCACTCACAGTATGGATTCAGTGCCCGGACGAGTACCGGGCGGACTGAATATTTTCTCTGAGATGATGAAGACAGAAGAGCTGAAGTGTGATACAAGGAGATTTTTTAATTTTACTCTCTTTGGGGAATTTAGAGAAGGCATTTGACAGGGTACCTAGGGTAAAACTTTGGAGACACTCGAGGATCGTTACTAAACTATTAGATAGAACCCAAGTTGATTAGAGTGAAAGGGACTTTTCACAGTAAGTGAAAGTGTCGTCATCGGACACGTCGTATGGGATATAGGACTATGTTTTGGTTTTGTGATTGTTGTATATGACGAGGGTGTTTAAGATTAATCACAGGGAGGGAGTGTTGTGTCAAACCATAAGTTGTTCATTGCTCCTGTAATAATGGGGGGGAAGGAAACAAAAGTGATGTTGTATGTTTGGAGGGAGGTGAATAGGAGAAAGATGGGTAGAGGGGGAAGGAGATGTGTAATTGTGCCATATGCAGGAGATAGTAAGCTCTGGTTTTGCAAGAGACAGGGAGGCACACCGCTAAGCAAGAGAGGTATGATTGTATCAGAGATGGGAGAGGTGCTGCGACGAAGGGGAGTGAAGAATGATATAAGGATCGAGGAAAGACAGAAAGTACGGATAAAAGATAGCTAGGGGAGGAAGAAGAGAACTTACATAGAGATCGTGGGAAAGAGATAAAGAGATGCGAGGAACTTTAAGTATTTGTGGAGGTACGGTAAACAGCAGTGGAATGATGAAGGGTGAAATATAGAGGAAAGAATGATGAACTACTCTAGAGGAGTTGGGGTCAGTTGTAATGCACTCAGGTGACACAGACATGTAGACGAGACAGGGTTAAAAACACTATATTGTATACGCAACGATATCTGAGAACGGTAACTGGTATAGTTGTGGGTCGGATCCGGTGACACTTATACAACTAAACAAGGAGTAAGATAACGTGAGGACGGAGATTGAGGGTGTTGAGGGTTGATAAGTGGGGGGTGAGCCAGGAGAGAGAGAAAGGAGTATACTGAGATAAGAGACAGGGGATTAACGGGGTCGAGGCGGTGGAGGATTGTGATCGAAAGAGGACGACAAACTGGAATGATATGTGACAACAGATCAGAAGATTGAGTGAAAGATAGATTCCCAGCCAGATTTTATGCACATGGCAGCTGCAGGTAGAAGACCGAAGGACGGGACGAAACCAAGAGGGAAAAGATGGAGTATGTGATGTGTGCCGGCCGGCTGTGAGCAGTAAGAGGATGATGGACGCTGATCAGGTGAGGAACATCAACTGTACGAAAGAGAGAATCCTGTCGGAGAGCATGTTGCATAAATCTCGACAGGGGATACCCTATCACGGAGGCCGCTTGGGTGAGAAGGTGAGAAATATATTATATAATATATATAAAATATATATATATATATATATATATATATATTAATATATATTATATATATATATAATATATTATATATATATATATATAATTATCTGTGTGTGTATAATTTGTAAAACTTTTTTCAAGAAAAATAGTCGCTGGAATTGCAATAGTTACAAAACAAATTTTAGTTTTTCTTGTTATTTACAAAATTAAAGATATTGTGAGGTGTTAATACTGAATGCAAAAATGTTTATAAAGTTGTTTGAAAAATAGATAACGGGAGTATGTTCCAGACGCTACCAGTAGAGTACAGGTAAGATTGAGCATAGCTGTTAAGTCTGAGGTCAGAGAGTGCATAGAGAAAATGCAGATGGGGTGTGTAGAAAGGTGTGTACAGAACCCTTAATCATGGAGGAGGTATGGATTGAAGAGTTCCAGAAGAGCAGTGTCACTATAATAGCGATGAAGTAAAGAGTGACGCAACAATTCGATTGATGAGACGAAAAACTCTAGATTCAAGCCCATTTGAAGAGGAGGAGTGTAAGTGGAATCACTACAGATGCGTGAGGCATACTCTGTACAGGAGCGAACGACAATCCTATAAAGATCAAACAACTGTGGTGGCGTGAAGAAAATTCCTGAATGTGAATCAGAACGAACACCCAACCCTTTAGAAGCTTGTTTGAAAGAGAAGCAATAGAACCTTCCAATTAAGGTCACGATAAAAATAAAAAGCAAGAATATTAAGGACACACAAAGGTTTAAGTTGTGTGTTTTCAAAGAGGATGTTATAGCTGTGTGAAAGATTATGTGGAGTGGAAAGGTGGAGGAACTTTTTTGTGTAATTGAAAACAGAATTGATCTCAATGCCCCACAGAAATTCGAGAAAGATTAGGTGCTAGTTGATCCGAGGGTGCCCTTCTAGCGTGGAGCTAATAGTTGTTGAAAGGGAAGGCTTTCAAAGTAGTAATGAAGGTGAAGTCGTCGGCATAGGATGGATCATGTGATGAAGTAATGAGCGAGGTATTTTAGAAAAGTAGAAGAGTTAGGTAAAACAGAACTATGGTTTCACCACTATTTATAGATTTAAAGGAGAAACGGTGGCCACCTACAACAGTCGATATAGAAAGAGGATCAGAAACAATAGTACTAGAAAGAAGATCGCAGTAGAGCGCTTCTTACGAAAACCTTACTGGCAATCAGAGATAAGAATTGAGATATTTTTAAGATGTTTTCAAATCTTCTGCTAAGATAGATTCGAAAACATATAGAAGAATTTGAAGATTGATTTGGCGATTGTTGGGGGTTGAGATTGGTTCCCTCTTATTGTACATGAGCACTTTTCCAGCAAAAGGGAAGGCCAAACGTAGAAAGAGACTGAGTAATTTAACAAGAGAGAATGCAAGCTAGAAACACAAATTTAGGAACTGTTAGAGGAATACCATCATAAAGTATAGGGGTATCTTGGGGCTCTGCAAATGTCAAGAAATAACACCTTAGGAAGAGATACAATATTGGAACTAATAAATCCTGAAAAGGAAGGGAACAATATTAGGGACTGGACTCGTCTAGGGTGGAAATAGAAGCACAAGTTTGAGCAAAGATTTCAGCTTTGTGAAGATTTAAACGGCAGATATGCTGACGGAAAATAATAAAGAGGGCAAAAGAAGAAACAAAGATAGGAATAATATTTTTTGAAAAATGTCAGAAAGGCATGAGGAAAAGGAACCAGTAAGATTGTTGCATTTTCTACTGAGAAGGAAATTTATTTAGTGTTAGGAGAATATTTTTTTATATTTTGGAATGGATATAAGTTGGATTGGTTTCTGGAATTTGAAAAATGACAGTAATTCCAAAGGCAGCGTCCCTGTGGCTAGTAGCACGAGAACAAGCAGAGTTATACCAAGGATATCTAGGTTTAGTTAAAGGTAAAGATCATGAGGAGCACCCCTCCATGCTATAGATGAGGTTTAGAGGAGGAGAGGTGATGCTCAAGAAAATGAAAATTAGATTTTAAATCGAGAAAGTTGTAGAAATTTAAGAAAGGAGGACCGTACCAACAAAACAGGCCAGAATTTCCTTGCGGCACACACTCCATCACCGGAGCCGTCAAATGTCTTTAACTCGCGGATATGTCTGAATCTTCGACCAAAAAATCTTATTTTGAAATACCTAAAACAAGAGAAAAAAGTTACAGCAAAGTAGATCCATTATGGTTATGTGTTGCCTTACTGTATCGTCGATCCATATAGGTTAGGTATAGGTTTACTGCATCGTCGATTCATATAGGTTAGATTTTAGTTTAGGACCCTCATAATTAAGATTATGATAAATTTTGAG
>JABUQX010034808.1:20000-25000 GCA_015478945.1 Trachelipus rathkii
AGAGAGAGAGAGAGAGAGAGAGAATTCAAAATCTTTTTTTCAAATTATTTCGTACTTTTACTGGGTGGTGAGCGAAAGTTTCGTACTCGCGAAATTTGCTTATTTTTTCTCAACAGCAAGGTATGACGCTTGGCTTTTTCCTCATATATTTTATATGAAATTGAGATCTACCGTACGCCCACCCTTTCAATTTACTCTTAGGACAGAGTAGTAAGGAAAATTTCAAATGAATTTAATTATTATATTTGTTATTACTAGTTGATGTCTTTAAAATTTATTTATAAAATCAGTTCTCTTTTACACTATTCATATAAATTCTATAATCTTATTTTACGTACCATTTAATTATTTTATTAAAAAGACAAAAAATATTGGGTAGGTGCTACCTAACCCTGCCTACCCTATGTATTACGCCCCTGATATATATATAATATATATAATATATATATATATATATATATATATATATATTTTTTATATATATATATATATATATATATATATATATTTATATATATATATATATATATATTATTAATTATAAGATATATATATATATTATATATGTTTTACCAATAGATTTTATTATATTATTTATTGCTTTTATTATTAAAGCCACTCACCACTGACAAAACCAGTAAGTTCAAAGCTTAAGAGATTAATAGAAACAGGAATATACTCGAAAATATTTGAAAAACATTTGAGCAAAATAAAAAGTTCTTGGAAAAGTAACAAGCAGGTTAGAATTATTCGAATTGTAAGTTGTTTAATTTTAAATCTAACAGCAAAATGAAGTTAAAAGTTAAATTCAATGTTGTCTCTTTGTAATATATGAAAAGAAACCATAATAAAAGTGTGTAAAGATTTACATTGAAATTCTAAACTGAAAACTTTTATTATTATTTTTACTCCTAATTTTTATCGAAATCTTTATTATAGTAAGTTTTGACTAATTTCTAGAAATTATTTTGCCATTCTTATGCTACTGAAATATCTTTTCAGAATGTATGAGAGACAAAATTCTGCGAATTGAACATATGGCAAACGCATTTATGGACTATTCTTGGCAAACATTTTTTCTTTCATACCACTTTGTTTAGTATTTTGTTAAGTGTTATTAAAAAAGTAAGAAAATTTATATAATATTTAATGGTTGAAATATTTCTTTAAAAAATCTAAACATGAAATAAAAAATAGAATCGTCTCTTAATGACACAATGTTTAAGGCAGGGTCTAATATTTGCTCCAGCATCACACCAAATTTATATTGATCGTTTTGTCTTTCTTAATTCTATAGATCTAAGATGAGATTATTATCATCGATAGTTTGCTTAGTAATGTAATAACAATACTTATAGATTTTCACTCTATTTCCATAATAGAACTTTGATATCTTTATTCAATTTTATTTTACATTTATTATAAAATTGTCAAAATTTTAGAGAAGTAATCTTTAAATACAGTATTTTCAACATTTACGCACACACACATGTATATATATATACAGATTTATAGACTTCTATCATGTATATGATTATATAAATATTATTATAATATAATTTAAATATATATATATATATAATATATAATATGAGAAATATAAATATATATATATATATATATATATATATATGCAGAATTAAATATTACAAGTAAAACATTCGTGTTTCATTCGTACACCATTTTCAGTTACAAGGAAGTATAAGTGATTTCTTGCAATGGAAAGTATTTAAAGGGACTTATAAATCGCCGAGAAAAATATAAAATTTTAGAGGAAAGAAATAAAAGGTTTTGAAGATAGAAAATTATTATATGTTTCTTATTGTTTTGACAGAAATGGAAATGAATTGGAATAAAATGTGAAAATCTTAGATATAGTAAACACTAAATTTCAAATATTATGTGTAATAAATACAAAGAAGATGGATTTTGGGCAGGAATAGAGAAAATATCACGCTTAAAGGAATGTTCAGAGATTTTTAATACAAAAATTATTTAGATCCTAATGACCGATGGCCCACACTTTTTTGATTCTTTTTTCCTGTATCATTACGAGTCTATGATTTTATGTGTAGGAATCCAGATTCAATTCCTGTTTGGAGGAAATTGTTTATGCCTTTTCATTGGCGTTGTCATATCTTTTTCAGACAACCATCGTAGCAATAATTCCAATTACTTTCTTTATGATGAAATTTGGGTACGGTAGGAAATAATTTTAGGTCAACCAACATCTCAAACAAAAGAGTCAGCAAGTTCTCTCAAAATATAGTCAATTACGGCACACTTTAATCATTCGACCACGGCTCAATAAGAACTAAATAAAATACTGGCCAGAATTAAAGTTCCCTAACTTTCAGTAATACAAGGCTTTACTCTGAATTTTTGTTAAAGTTGCAAGAACTTAATGAACCTCTCTGCCAATACGGCCGCTCTAATGATAAAGTAAATGTCTCCCATCCAAGGACAATTCTATTTCTAATCACTGTATCAGTTGTTTTATTACCTAAACATTAAATATATCATTATGTAATCGGCAAGCATTTATTTGTCATCATCTCGTAAAAACTCTGAAGAGAGTATTAATATCTTCAGACAATGACAGTTAAGGAATAAAAATGATGAGAGAGACGATATTGAGATCTTTCCCTCTAAATTATGGTTCGGCTACTGAATTGTATTCATTTTTATCCTTAACTGTCATGTCTGAAGATATTAATACTCTCTTCAGAGTTTTTACGAGATGATGACAAATAAATGCTTGCCGATTATCATAATGATATATTTAAATGTTTAAGGTACAATGATACAGTTGATTAGAATAGAATTGTCTTGAGATGGGAAGACATTTACTTTATCATTAGAGCGGCCGTATTGGCAGAGAGGTTCATTAAGTTCTTGCAACTTTAACAAAAAATCAGAGTAAGGCCTTGTATTACTGAAAGTTAGGAACTTTAATTCTGGCCAGTATTTTATTTAGTTCTTATTGAGCCGTGGTCGAATGATTAAAGTGTGCCGTAATTGACCTATATTTTGAGAGAACTTTGCTGACTCTTGTTTGAGATGTGTTGACCTAAAATTATTTCCATACCGTACCCAAATTTCATCATAAAGAAAGTAATTGGAATTATTGCTACGATGGTTGCTAGAAAAAGATATGACAACGCCAATGAAAAGGCATAAACAATTTCCTCCAAACAGGAATTGAATCTGGATTCCTACACATAAAATCATAGACTCGTAATGATACAGGAAAAAAGAATCAAAAAAGTGTGGGCCATCGGTCATTAGGATCTAAATAATTTTTGTATTAAAAATCTCTGAACATTCCTTTAAGCGTGATATTTTCTCTATTCCTGCCCAAAATCCATCTTCTTTGTATTTATTACACATAATATTTGAAATTTAGTGCTTTACTAATAATCTGAAGAATTTCAACATTTATTCCAATTCATTTCCATTTCTTGTCAAAAAAATAAGAGGCTAGATGATATATTCTATCTTCAAAACTTTTATTTCTTTCCTCTAAAATTTTATATTTTTCTCGGCGATTTATAAGTCCCTTTAAATACTTTTCCATTGCCAAAGAAATCACTTTAACTTCCTGTAACTGAAATGTATGTAACCGGGGAAAATGAAACACGAATGTTTTACTTGTAATATTTAATTCTGCATATATATATTATATATATATATATATTATATTATTATATATTATATATATATATATTATATATATATATATATATATTATATATTATCTATATATATATATATATATATATATATATATATATATACATGTGTGTGTGCGTAAATGTGTGAAAATACTGTTATTTAAAGATTACTTCTCTAAAATTTTGACAATTTTAATAATAAATGTAAAAAATAAAATTCAATAAAAATAATCACAAGTTCTATTATGAAATAGAGTGAAATCTATAAGTATTGTTATTACATTACTAAGCAAGCTATCGATGATAATAATCTCATCTTAGATCTATAGAATTAAGAAAGACAAAACGATCAATATAAATTTGGTGTGATGCTGGAGCAAATATTAGACCCTGCCTTAACATTGGGCATTAAGACGACGAATCAATTTTTTATTTAATCTTTACACATTTTTTAAAGAAAATATTTCCAACCATTAAAGTTATCATAAATGTTTTTCTTTACTTTTTATAACAATTCACAGCTATTTCTAAAACTAAAATGACCAAAGAAATAATGTTGCCAAGAAATAGTCCATAAAATGCCGTTTGCATATGTTCAATTCGCAGATTTTGTCTCTCATCATTCTGAAAAGATATTTCAGAGCATAAGAATGGCAAAATAATTTCTAGAAATTAGTCAAAACTTACTATAATAAAGATTTCGATAAAAATTAGGAGTAAAAATAATAATAAAAGTTTTCAGTTTAGAATTTCAATGTAAATCTTTACACACTTTTATTATGGTTTCTTTTCATATATTACAAAGAGACAACATTGAATTTAACTTTTAACTTCATTTTGCTGTTAGATTTAAAATTAAACAACTTACAATTCGAATAATTCTAACCTGCTTGTTACTTTTCCAAGAACTTTTTATTTTGCTCAAATGTTTTTCAAATATTTTCGAGTATATTCCTGTTTCTATTAATCTCTTAAGCTTTGAACTTACTGGTTTTGTCAGTGGTGAGTGCTTTTTAAAATAAAAGCATAAATATTCCTCATAAATCTATTGGTAAACATATATATATATAATATATATTCTATATATATATATATAATTATATAATATATATATATATATATAATATATATTATATATATATATATATATATAATTTAATATAATATTATAATATATATATATATAAATAATTAATATATATATCAGGGGCGTATACATAGGGTAGGAGGGTAGGTAGCTCCTACCCAATATTTTTTAGTCTTTTTTAATAAAATAATTTAAAATGTAAAGTAAAATAATTATTTAGAATTTATATAATGAGCAAC
>JABUQX010034808.1:32500-37500 GCA_015478945.1 Trachelipus rathkii
TCGATGACAGGCGGCAAGGTAAGCGAGACGAGGGGTGGGGGAAAGCAGACACCAATGGGGGGTTAAAGACCTCCCTGACCAAACAAGAGCAAGCGGCGAATGGCTCGGGGCGGTGATCGGGTGAGTTGGAGAGCAAAGCAGCGAAGTAGTCACGGAATGGGCTCGGACACGTGGTAGGGGTGGGTGTAGAGCTCACAAGAAGACAAACACAGATAAAAGCAGTCATGGCCTACGTTAACACGGGAGGTATTGCTTCTTACACATGATTAAGCGTGTGTGTGAGCTCACAGGCCGAGGACGCATGTAAAAAAACCCACGAGAGACAAGGAAAAGACAAACAAACACACACCTACGTAAGTGTGTGCGTGCCTTCGGCACGCAACACACCTAAAATACACCTATGTACGTTCCTGACTTAACCTCTTTCAGGGGGGATCACTCGGGTTCTCGTACTTATTACTACTCAAAATTTATCATAATCTTAATTATGAGGGTCCTAAACTAAAATCTAACCTATATGAATCGACGATGCAGTAAACCTATACCTAACCTATATGGATCGACGATACAGTAAGGCAACACATAACAAATGGATCTACTTTGCTGTAACTTTTTTCTCTTGTTTTAGGGTATTTCAAAATAAGATTTTTTCAATTCAGAAAATATCGCGAGTTAAAGACCATTGACGGGCTCCGGTGATGGAGTGTGTGCCGTCAAGGAATTGCTGGCCTGTTTTGTTGTACGGTCTCCTTTCTTTATAAATTTCTACAACTTTCTCGATTTAAAATCTAATTTTCATTTTCTTGAGCATCACCTCTCCTCCTCTAAACCTCATCTATAGCATGGAGGGGTGCTCCTCATGATCTTTACCTTCAACTAAACCTAGATATCCTTGGTATAACTCTGCTTGTTCTCGTGCTACTAGCCACAGGGACGCTGCCTTTAGGAATTACTGTCATTTTCAAATTCCAGAAACCAATCCAACTTATATTCCATTCCAAAATAGTAAAAAAAATATTCTCCATAACACTAAATAAATTTCCTTCTCAGTAGAAAATGCAACAATCTTACTGGTTCCTTTTCCTCATGTCCTTTCTGACATTTTTCAAAAAATATTAATCCTATCTTTGTTTCTTCCTTTTGCCCTTCTTTATTATTTTCCGTCAGCATATCTGCCGTTTAATCTTCAACTAAAGCTGAAATCTTTGCTCAAACTTGTGCTTCTATTTCCACCTTAGACGACTCCAGTGCTATTCCTTCTTCTCCACCTCCCTCCAACTTATTTATTCCAATATTGTAATCTCTTCAAAAGGTGTTATTTCTGCTTTTTCAGAGCTTAACAATAAGGCTATAGTTATGATGGTATTCCTCCTACAGTTCCTTAAATTTGTGTTTTCTAGCTTGCATTCTCTCTTGTTAAATTACTCAGTCTCTGCCTTTCTACGTTGGCCTTCCCTTTTTGCTGGAAAAGTGCTCATGTACAATAAGAAGGGAACCAATCTCAACCCCCAACAATCGCCAAATCTCTCTAGCTTCTATTCTTTATATAGTTTTCGAATCTATCCTAGCAAGAAGATTTGGAAACATCTCAATTCTTCTAATCTTATCTCTGATTGCCAGTAAGGTTTTCGTAAGAAGCGCTCTACTTGCGATCTTCTTTCTAGTCTATCTGTTTCTTGATCCTCTTTCCTTCGTATTTTGGTGAATGCCGCCGCTCTTCCTTTAAATCTATAAATAGTGGTGCAAACTCAATAAGTTCTGTTTTACCCAACTCTTATCTACTTTCATAAAAGCTCTCTCTATTACTTCATACACATATACCAAACTCCTATGCGACACTTCACCCTTCAATACTCCCCTAATTTCGATATGAACGTCCTTTTCAACAACTATGCTACACGCTAGAAGGGGCACCCTCGGATCAACTAGCACCTAATCATTTCTCGAATTTCTGTGGGGCATTGAGATCAATTCTGTTTTCAATTACACAAAAAAGTTCCTCCACCTTTCCACTCCACATAATCTTTCACACAGCTATAACATCCTCTTTGAAAACACACAACTTAAACCTTCGTCTGTCCTTAATATTCTTGGTTTTTATTTTTATCGTGACCTTAATTGGAAGGGTCCTATTGCTTCTCTTTTCAAACAAGGCTTCTAAAAGGGTTGGTGTTTGATTTCTGATTCACATTCAGAAATTTCTTCACGCCACCACAGTTGCTTGCTCTTTATAAGAGTGTCGTCGCTCCTGTACAGAGTATGCCTCACGCATCTGTAGTGATTCCACTTACCACTCTCCCTTCAAATGGTTGAATCTAGAGTTTTTCGTCTTCATCAATCGAATTGTTGCGCACTCTTTACTTCATCGCTATTATTAGTGACACTGTCTCTTCTGAACTCTTTCAATCACATACCTCCTCAATTGAGAAGGTCTGTTGTGACAAACTCTATTATACCACTATCTCAGTCTCTCTATGGCACTCTCCTGACCCAGACTTAACCAGCTATGCTCAATTTACTGTACTCTACTTCGGTAAGCGTCCTGGAACATACTCCCGTTATCTATTTTTCAAACTACCTTATAAACATTTTTTGCATTCAGTATTTATTAACACTCACAAATCTTTAATTTTGTAAATCACAAGAAAAACTAAAATTATTGCAACAACCATTCCAGCGACTATTTTTTCTTGAGGAAAGGTGTAAAGATTAATACACACACAGATATATATATCATATAATATATATATATTCTCACCTTTTATATATATATATATATATATATATTATATATATATATATATATAATATTTATATATATATATATATCTCACTTTCTCACCAAGCGCCTCCGTGTAGGGTCATCCCCTGTCGTTTGCAATGCTTCTCCACAGGACCCTCTCTTCGTACAGTCGATGTTCCTCCACCTGATCCAGCGTCCATCCCCTCTTCGCCACAGCCGCCGCCACTCCATTCTTCTATCTTTTCCTTGGTCGTCCCGCCGGTCTTCTACCTGCAGGCTGCCATGCATAAAATCTGGCCGGATATCTATCTTCATCCATCCTTCTGATGTGTCCATACCATCTCAGTTGTTGTCTCTCGATCAATCTCCACCGCTCGACCCCACTCCTCTCTTATTCTCAGTATTCCCTTTCTCTCTCTTTCTGGTCACCCCCACTATCAACCTCAACACCCTCATCTCCGCCGCCACGATCTTACTCCTTGTTCTAGTTGTAAGTGTCCACGACTCCGACCCAAACAAAAGTACCGGTTTCAGAATCGTGGTATAAATAAGTGTTTTAACCTGTCTCGTCACATGTCTGTTTCTCAGCAAGGGATACAACTGACCAACTCCTCTAGAGTAGTTTATTATTCTTTCCTCTATTTCACCCTCCATCATTCCACTGCTGTTTACTGTAACTCCCAAATACTTAAAAGTTCCTCGCATCTTTTTCTTTCCTCACCGATCTCTATGTTTAAGTTCGTCTCCTCCCTAGCTTCTTTATCACTGCAGTCTTTCTCATATTTCATCTTTCAATCCCCTTCGTCGCGCACCTCCTCCATCTGATCAAGTACTCTCTGTAGCGTCTCCCTGTCTCTTGCAACCAGAGCAATATTCGTCCGCATATGCCTTAAACAATCTCCTCCTCCTCTTACACCAATCTCTCGCATACCTTGTCCATATTACAGGGATGAACAACAATGGTCAAACACTCCTCCGCTGTTCTTTAAACCTGTCTTCACTCCAAACACTTCCTATCCATACGCGTGTCCTGACGGCACTTTCACTTTACTGTGTAAAATCCCTTATCAACTCTAATCAACTGGTTCATATTGGTAGTAACGATCCTCTCGCGTGTCTCCCAAGTTTGTACCCTAGGTACCCTGTCAAATGCCTTCTCAATAAATCCACAAAAGACCAATATACATTTTCCTTATCCACTCCGCTTTCTCTATCGATCATCTCAGAGAACATATCAGATCCGCGGTAACCTCGTCCGGGCCTGATCCATACTGTGCTTCATTCAGCTTGTCTTTGACTCCCGTCCTGAGCCTTCTTCTCCAATATCTTTTCATATAACTTCATGGGCATTGGCAGCAACGATATGCCCCTATAATTGGAACAGTTCGCCCCTATCTCCCTTTTTAAAACCGGGCATTACTAGCCCTGCTCACTCCGCAGTACTCTCTCCATTCTCCAGAAATCATTAAACATCCTCAACATCCATCGCATGACCTCCTCACATCGCATTATCTCCACCGGCAGCCCATCACATCCTGGACTCTTCCCATTTTTCATATTCCCCATTGCCATCTCCAACTCTTCCATTGTTATCGCACCCTCATCCACGTTTATTCGGAGCTGTTCCTCTCTGCGTTCCGGAAGGTTCTCTTCTCTTTCCTCCTGATTATATAACTCTGAAAAGTACTCTCCCTACCTATTACTGATCTCATCAGGGTCCACTCTCAGCTTACCCGCCTTATCCTTTACTGAGTGTGCAACAGTCGACTCCTGTCCTCGTAGGGTTTTTGACATGTCTATATATTAATTTCTTAGTTCCACCCATATCCTGTCTTAGTTGTTCACCGATCCTCTCCCACGCTTGCTCCATCGCTCTCCTTTTTATGGTCTCAGCCTCATTTCTATTTACCACATATTCCGCTCTTGTCTCAGGGGATCT
Source organism: Trachelipus rathkii (assembly GCA_015478945.1). Lineage (NCBI taxonomy): Eukaryota > Metazoa > Arthropoda > Malacostraca > Isopoda > Trachelipodidae > Trachelipus > Trachelipus rathkii. The sequence continues at coordinate 37,183 of JABUQX010034808.1, forward strand.
TCTTTTCATCCACGCTCTAAACTTTTTATTTTTTTTCTTTTACTGCACGTGCAACTTCATCTCTCTCCACGCAGTCTTTTTCTTTCTGGAACCCCGTTTTTTTACCCCCAGCGTATCTCTTGCACATGTTATCAATTTTTCTTTAAAATACTCCCACTCTCCTTCTACATCTCCAACATTCTCTTCTTTCCTCTGGTTAAATCCAACGGACTCTTCTACCAAAAAACCCTTTTCCACTTTCATCCTCTTATCTCTCCTGCTATCTCTCTCTCGTTACCATCTTTCGTTGGACGGGGTTTTGAGATTTTAATATCCCCA
>JABUQX010034808.1:42500-45000 GCA_015478945.1 Trachelipus rathkii
GGAAATCCCATCCAGGTAGGCAAGAATAGAATCGGAAAGCTGAAGACGAGAGGCAACTCTAGATGCAAAAGAGGGAGCAGATTTGAAATTAAGGGAAGAATAGAGAGTTGAGCCGTCGGCATAAGAGTGAGAAGAGATAGAAGTACAGCTGAGGAGATCGTTGATGAAAAGTAGGAATAAAGTTGGAGATAAACCGAAACTTTGAGGAACACCACACAATTAACAGGAAAGGATTAAAAAGTCGCTCCATCAACGAGTGCTGATATAGAGCTACCAGAGAGAAAACTTGACAAGAGTAAGCAAAGAGAAGGAGGAAACCCAAAGGAATTGAGCTTAGAGAGTAGTGACGCATGCCATACTCGATCAAAAGCCTTTTGGTATGTTGAGCGCCATTACACAAGACTCCCCATATTCCCTAAGAGCAGAAGACCATAAATCAGTTAGATAGGAGAGTATGTCACCGTGACCTCGGTTCTTCGAAGCCATAATTGAGATCTTGAAAGAAGGGAATGAGGCTCCAGATGATCCAGGAATAAGAAGAGATTCAAAGATTTTAGATAGAACTTTATGTGAGAGCTATAGGACGGTAGTTGGTAGAAGAATCAGAGCGGCTACCCTTTCTCTGGATTGGCTGGACATATGTGCGCTTCCAGCACTGAGGAAAAGTATTAGTATTAGGCATAGAGAGAGAGATTGAACGAGGGACAGGGGCCAGCTCAGAGCACACTCCCTCAAAACACGGGGAGGAATTCCATCCGGGCCACTTTCCTAACGTTCAAAGATCTCAGAATCCCATGCACCGATTAGTTGCGTAATCACAGGCAAAGGCATAGGAAACCTGAGAGGACAGGAAGCAGGAGAAGATGCCGGAATTATTCAGAGGTAGATTAGAATGAAAATAGGAGGCCGAAGGCGATTAGCCTTCAGTAGGAGAGTTAGCTACAGAACCGACAGAGAGCGAATAAGTGGAGGAAAGGAATTTACAAAAGTTATTAGAGATGTTTTTGTCAAGAGGCCAGAAATTTTTACAGTAAAAGAGCCAAGTAGGTTGTCGCACTTTCCTTTTAGTGAAAGGCGTGGCATATCTTGTCGAATAATAGCCCCGCAACGATTCCGAGCAGAATGGAAATTAGTAAGAGTGATAGGAGAACCACTTTTTTTTCATAACTGATAGGCAATATGTCTCTCCTGAATAGAGCGAGAACATTCTCCATCGAACCATGGATTATGTGGAGAAAAAGATTTAGTTGAAGATGGAATGAACCAGGTTCATACGTCGATGATACGGCCCTAACATTTTCAGCAGTGAGCGAAACATCATCCGAGTCAAAACAAGATTCACTTCAATCATAATTTGCAAAGAAACGACGCAACGCACCCCCCTTAATTTGCCCGATTAAAGGGAATATATATACTGTATATATATGGGTAGGGTTGAGAAGTGAAGAAAATAGCATATGCGTGCTGATTGGAGATTTTAATGCAAGGGTGGGGAGCAGAAGGAGTGAAGCGGAAAAGAAGGGATAGGATGTTTTGGAGAGGAGGAAAGAAACATAGAGGGAGAAAGACTATTGGACTTCTGTGTGAGGAGGGGTTTTAAAATTATGAATACATACTTTGACCACAGAGCATCACATAGATACACCAGGTACAGATGGAACAGCAACACGGGAGAGTTTGATCAGAAATCGGTAATAGATTATGTAATAGCTTCAGATAGGAGAATGGTACTGAATGTTAAGGTCATGCCGGGTGAAACTATGGATTCAGACCACAGACTGTTAGTGGCTGACCTTAGAATTAGAGCAGAAAAGAATAATACCTTAGACAAGAGAAAGATAGTAAAGGTGGAGTCCCTGAAAGAACAGAGTAAAAAAGATGCATATAGAAATAGGGTAGAGAGAAAATAGACCAGCTAGATAGAGAAGAGATTTTTACAGAACTACAAGAGAAGATAATGGAGGCAGCAGGGGAGGAGCTGGGATACAGATATGTGGGAGGTACAAAGAAGAGACACACGAGATGGTGGAACGAGGTGGTGGAGGAGGCGGTGAAGATAAAAACCACAAAAATGAGAAGATGGCTAAAAAGGAGAACGGTTCAATCAAGGCAAGAATATGTAGAGGCTAGAAATAGGGCAGAAATAGTGAAAAGAAATGCAAAGAAAGAGGCAGCCAGGAAGATGGCAGAGGAGCTAGCAGAAGATGCAGTAGGTAAAAGTGGCAGCTCATCCATAAGATGGCAAGAACATATAGAACACAGAAGAAAAGACAAAGTAATATTAAGAATAAAGAGGGAGAAACCCTGGTGAAACCAGAGGAAATAAATAAGAGATGGACGGAATATTTTGATGAGTTGCTAAATGAAGGAGAGGAGGAAGAGGAGGGAATTGGAGGAGGAGGGGTGTTGGAGAGGAATGATGAAGAGGATGCGGAGGATGAAATTACTAGAGAAGAACTAGAAAGAGCCATAAAGAAAATGAAAAATGATAAAGCTCCCG
>JABUQX010034808.1:50000-52500 GCA_015478945.1 Trachelipus rathkii
ACGCCTGCTTAAAACACTTTATGATTTTGCCATAACCTATCCATTATCTCACACATAAACTGTTGTTCTCCATAAGAACAACTCATTGCAAGATACATATCCTACATATGTTCTAATCATGATATTTAGGCACTAAAGCCCCATTCTGGTAAATTCTTTATACAAGTCCGCAGAACCCAATAATCTATACTATTATGTATACTCACACGCGTCCCTTGCCGCTGACACTGCGGTCACATCGAACAGAATTGAATGAATTCGGGAAAAATATATTTTTCCCAAAATTACACAAACTAAGTTTCATGAATACTGTGACCATATGCCCTTTTTGTCAAAGAGCAAAGGGTAACACTCCCCACAAACGCCCCCATCGTAGCATACCTCCTCCCTTATGAACCTTTTTCCAGAGTCCACCTAGACATTTTAGAACCTTTACCACAATGCAAAATTACACAATGTAAATACATTCTTTGCATGAAAGATACACTTACACGTTATGTTGACTTGTCCCTTTAAAACACACACCGCAAAAGACACTACACCAGCCATCCTAGAAAGAAATGATTATGTTAGACATTCAACCACCCGAATGATCCTTTTGGATCGAGAGCCAATACTAACTTCACACTTTTCAAAGAATATTCATCGCCCATGGCGTATCAAAGCAGTAAAACATAATCGTACGACACCCTCAGTCAAACTCCCTGGTTGAAAAATTAAACCACAATATAAGCAATTATTTAAGATACTATGTCAATAACAATCATAATGACTAGGATTAATACATTCCTTACACCCAAACCGCTATAAACTTCACTTACAACACTTCGATTGGCACATCCCCACACTTTCCTTTGTTCACATACAATAAACATCTTTCCTGGGATCTACCCAACTACACATCCCCTTTCACCACCACACAACCTCTTCGCAAAAACATAAACGACTACGTCGATGAGTTGGCCGAAAGAGCTCGCTTGATTAGAGATCAAGGCAGAGAATATTTACATACTACAACAGAAAAACAAATTCTCCGACACCTCCCAAAATCTTCCCTCACGCAAATAAAAATAGGCGACTTAGTCCACATCTTGGACGTTAAAAGCCAAAAACAATCCCCAAAACTTTTTTCGAAATGGACTGGACCATTTTAGGTCCGACAATTAGTCTCACAAAGCAAATTGCTACTCCAATGTCTCAGCACAAGTAAAACATTCATTGTGCATAGAGACAGCATCAAAATAACAAAAGTAAATGCCCAACCACAACCTATTAAACCCATACATTCTCAAGCCCAAAAAATTAAAACACTTGCCTGTTCCCCAACAACAAAAACCCTTACATAACATCCCACATACTATTTACTTACCACAAGACACATTATTCCCAGCGGAACCCCCGGAGCATCCGCAGGTTATGCAACCTACAATCCCAAGCTACAAAAAAAACAACCCAAAGTGGGCCCCAATATTTCCCCCCCCCCCCTCCCAAATAATAACCCCCCTGCTTTCCCCTTCCAATAGAAAACCCCCCATAACATTTTAGCAGCGCCGCCAACTATTTCCACATGAAGAAACTGGTTCCCCAGAACCTACTTCTCATGCCCATCTAAAACCACTCTCTCCCAATTACCAAATCTCCCCCCCCACCAAGAATGTCAACCCTTCAAAGACTTACAACAATTCCACCATTACCCCCACGAGCTTCTTTACATGACCCCCCCCTACCCACATCTCCATGCTCCTTCTCAAGAAGCCGAATCAGACCCTCAACCAACAGTCACAGTAGAGCTCTCATCCCCACCCACCCCTGACACAAGGGTAAACGATCCGTCTTATAGACCTTCGTTATCATTTCGTAACACAAATATACCACATTCAACGCAATTGCTTACCAGAGAACACCCTGCAACTATAAAGAAAGAGAATATCTCTTACTTTCCCACCAAACAATCCCCTAAGGAAGAGGTCATCCACCTCCAAGAACTCCACCATATTAAAACAAAACCATACATAAATCTTTTTCTTTGTTTTTTTCTCCTCTTCTCTTATTTTTCTTTTCAACACATTGGATAACATCACATATTAAAAGAAATATGTGAATAACAATAACATCTTAGAAAGAACACCACAAAGATGTACTTTAAAAGAAACTGTCAGCACAGTTTTAAGAAAATCAAAATTTAAATTTTAAAAGATAAACATAAAATTAAACACTAAAAAGATTGCTAGGAATTAAGTAAAACACCATATAAAACAAACAACTACTTTGCTGTATTTTTCTTACTTCCCAGACATTAATGGTCGAATTTAATTCCTGGATCATCCTTTCCATACTAACAACTGCATGCACATTCCAATAGGAAAACACAAATTCAAAATTCGAACTACACCAAAGGTTCATTGCACAATACACCGGGAAAACAAGATTTGTAAATAGCTACATCAACATAAACAACGATATGAGATGCCCTAAGAAAATTTACAACAATGTCGTAAAA
>JABUQX010034808.1:62500-65000 GCA_015478945.1 Trachelipus rathkii
ATATTAATGCGGAGAAAAGCAAGCAGTTTCTGGACATTTTGATTGAATTGTTTGACATTGCTGCAGTAGTAACAAGGGGATTCCGCAAGCCCAATGTGTATATATATATACCCAATTTTTGGCACCCCTTCGAAGAAGGGGTGCGCCAGACGGTTGCGTAGCAACCGTCGTACGTGCCTCCCCCTTATTTTTGGCCCCCCTTTAGGGGCTTAGCCCCTTTTGTTTTGGCCTTGATATTTCGGTCCTTGATACCGTATCAAGGCCCGAAATTGACCTTTCATAAAGGTTTGTGAGGGATTAAGTGGGATTAAATCGAGTTCGTGTAGGTACCTGACGCTGTACCTGCTGTAGGTAACTGTCCTAACTTGAGGTCATGTAGGTACCTGTCCTAACTTGAGCTCCTGTATGTACCTGTCCTAACTTGAGTTCATTTTATTTCCATCCACACTCACACCTACACCTACACACACGCACAAACACACGGCTACGTATACACACACACGCACACCCGTTAGGCTACTTATACACACACGCACACCCGCTAGGCTACTTATACACACATACACCCACCCATAGACACTTACACACACACAAACACACACACATAGACACATACACACATACCTAGACACATACACCCGCCCTATATACACACACCCACCCTCACCAACCCCACCATAGATACATACACCCACCCTAGCTCACACCTACACCTACACCTACACACACTATGACACTTATACACACATACACCCACCCATAGACACTTACACCCACCCATAGACACTCACCCATAGACACTTACACTCACCATAAGACACTTACACTCCACACACACATTCGATATCTTAATGCCTCTGCTTTGATGTCTCAGCTTTGATGCCTCAGCTTTGATGCCTCAACTTTGATGCCTCAGCTTTGATGCCTCAGCTTTAATGGCTCAGCAGCTTTGATGGCTCAACTTTGATGGCTCAACTTTGATGGCTCATCTTTGAAGGCTCAGCATTATTGATGGTTCAACTGTGACGGTTCAACTTTGATGGTTGCCAATCACCGTAAGGAGTGTTCTATTAGTGTTCTATTAGTGTTCTATGAGTATTCTATGAGTGCCAGGTGAGTGCCAAGTGAGTGCCAATGAGTGGCAATGATGAGTGCCAGGTGAGTGCCACATAGGTGCAAGTGAGGTGCCACGCCAATTCTCCAACTGAGGTGCCACTTTTTTCAAGCCTTTTCCAGCCTCCCCTGAGCCTAGAATAGCCCTAATATTGGTGTCTACCCCTAGGTTATAAGGTATGAGGAATCGATTGGTGTATATTATAAGTTGCTAGGATGCTTCCTAATGTGAGTTAGCTTTCTAAGCCACTACCTGATCATAGAACAGTATGTGGTGCCTACCCTATGTTTATGGAGTATGATGATTCGATTGGTGCATATTTATAAGTTGCTAAGACTACTTCCTACTATGGGTTAGCCTTTTCTAGCCTACCCTACATCATAGAAAACACACCTCATATTAATGCCTACCCTATGTTATAAGATGCGAGAACTCGAATGGTGTATAAGCTGTTAGATTGCCTCGTCATTCAACCTTTCCGTTTCCCGTCCGTTTTCCGCCGCGTTCCCGCCAGCCCGCCCCGCCCGCCGCGTGCGCCCGCTGGCGCAATATTTCCGCGTATCCCACGCGTGCACCCGCAGGAGCAATATTTCCGCGTAACTGCCGCGCGCGCCCACCTGCAGGCGCGTAACTGCCACGGGTGCCCGCAGGCGCTATATTACCGCGCGAACGATAAATATGATATCAATGTAAACTATTCAAAGAATTTCATTTCAAATATACTATGAGTCATTCATTTTTATTTCATACTTAAACATTTTTTATTAAAAACATATACTTTACAGACCTTAAAGCAGTAAATCAGTAAATCAATAGCTCAACTGCCTAGCAACAGAGGGATTAGTAAGGCTTTGTTTTACTGCTTTACTGCTTTACAGCCTTACTGCTTTACATCATATATTTATGTTTTCTTTTATATTTTTTATTTTTGTTTTAATACTTTTTTATTTATAAATTTTTAAAAATTGAAAGGTAAGAAGAAAAACACAGAGTATTTGTTAAATAAACATCTTATTTTACTAAAAATGTACGAAATTTTATTAAAAACATATACTTTACAGACCTTAAAACAGCAAAACAGTAAATCAATAGCCGCCTGTTTCTTAGCAACAAAGGGATTAATAGGGATTAGTTTTAGGGGATTAGTTTTACTGTTTTACTGCTTTACTGCTTTACATCATATATTTATTAACATTGTTTTCTTTTATTTTTTATTTTTATTATTTTTATTATTATTTTTGTTTATTATTCTTATTATTTTTATTTTTATTATTATTATTTTATTATTATTATTATTATTATTATTATTATTATTATTATTATTATTATTATTATTATTATTATTATTATTATTATTATTATTATTATTATTATTATTATTATTAT
>JABUQX010034808.1:75000-85000 GCA_015478945.1 Trachelipus rathkii
TATGTGTGTATGTGTCTATGTGTGTGTTTGTAGGTGTAGGTGTGAGTGTAAGTGTCTATGGGTGGGTGTATGTGTGTATAAGTAGCCTAGCGTGTGTGTATAAGTAGCCTAACGGGTGTGCGTGTGTGTGTATGTACGTAGCCGTGTGTTTGTGCGTGTGTGTAGGTGTAGGTGTGAGTGTGGATGGAAATAAAATGAACTCAAGTTAGGAACTCCAGGCCCATACAGGAAATGAAAATGAGACAGGCTCACAACGACACTCGATTGGACAGTCAGCCTCAGCGGGCGACGTCCGGTAACCAGAATTTGATTTAATCCCATCCCTCTGGCACGCTGCTATGAGTATTTCAGACACTTGACGTATCAAAGCAAGCATCAAGGGGGCTATAAGCTTTAAAAGAGGTCAAAGACCTTTCAGTGCCAAGTGGTATATATAGACAGTTTGAATGAATTGTTCTACATTGCTGCATATCACTGCAAGGATATGCTTGCATGTAACTGTGCCAAAGAACTGAAAATTCCAGCTCGAGAAAGAGACTTTTTAGTTGACCAAAGAATAGTTCGCAGAATGCAAATTGGCAGAGTAGACAAAACTGTAACTGAAATGATGAACAGGAGTTCTGCAAGAAAGTTTTGTATGGAAGAAAGAGTAGCAGATAAGAAGAAAAGAAGAATCGAGCAGGAATGCCCCGTGCTGTCTGCAGACAATACTGCCATCGAAGATTCAGCTTCATCACCTGATCATGAGGGGACAGAAAGTATACCTGACGATGATTTCGTTACTCTTGGTGTTTGCCGGAACACAACACAAATCCCTACCATTGCACTAGAGGCAGAGAGGTATGGAGTGTCCAACAGAGCAGCAGCAGCTATAGGTACAGCGGCACTAGTTGACTATGGTGTTGTAAGTGCAGATGACAAGACCAATGTTATAGATCCTAAGAAATATGGAGAGCACGAGAAAAGCTAAAAAAAAGGCCTGACGAAAACAACACAGGGAGAAGAATTGGGAATAGTTGCAGTGTTTTTTGATGGCAGAAAAGGCACACTCTGATCAAGGAAAAGAAAGGCAGAAGGTGGTACAGCAGTAAAAAGGTAGAAGATCACTATGTTGTGGTTGGTGAACCTGGAACTGTCTACCTTCAACACATTGCTGTGGACAGAGGGACAGGTGAGGCTATTGCAGATGGGTTGCATGGAGCATTATCAGACATGGGAATTGTTGACAGCATCATTGCAGTTGGAGCTGACAGCATGCCCGTCAACACTGAACTTAAAGGTGGAGCAATTCCTCTCTAAAAGCAGCAGCTAGATAGACCTCTGTAGTGGTTCATTTGCAGTCTGCAATTGAATGAACTTCCTCTGCGCCATCATAGGTCCCAGTGAAAGTCCCACTTACTGTAAGGGACCTGCTGGCAAAGCCCTAACTAAATGTGAGACCTTTCCACTTGCAGTCTTCCAAAACATCTCAAAAGGTGACCTACTTCCTGGTGTTGACATAGACGACATTAGTAGGGATCAGGGATACCTCTACAGAATTGTAAGAGCTATAAGAATTGGCGTTGTAACTGAGGATCTAATGCATGAAAAACCTGAAATTGTGTTATTGGCAAGGTGGGTTACTACTGCCAGTAGAATTTGTCGCCTCTACATAGCAGCAGCACAACCTACTGGAGAATTGCAGTCATTGGCGAAGTTTGTCGTAGTTTGCTATGCACCAACGTGGTTTCAAATAAAATGCAGACTCAGATGCAATGATGGTCCAAAGCATTTGCTGCAACAGATCAAAATCCAAAGACAGCTGTCACCAGATATTGCATAACATTGCCTGTCATCAAAAGAAACGGTTACTAGGCTCACCAAGAAAATATACTACTGGCAATGTTAGCAGACGGCGATGAAGAAAACAGAAAGGATGCTATCGATACAATTAATGCAATCAGACAACAACCAGGTCCAAGTCAAAAATATATCAGAGAATTTCGTCCACCGCACATCGCTGACAGTTGTCAAACACTGAAAGAACTACTGCCACCTATAGATCAGTGCAGGTTCGAGCCATCTATGACACGAAAACTGTCTGATGAAAAGCTTAATAACTTTATACAACATCCTTATCGTATCACCATACCGTGCCCCTCACAGAGAGTGGAAAGATGTGTAAAACTGGTGACTGAAGCATCTGGCATGGTAAATGGAGCTGATGCAAGATATGGATGTATTCATGCAGTATTAAAATCAAGGCAATTTATGCCATTATATGAATCAAAACATGACTTTTCAGCACCAACATTAGACTATGCTTGTAATTTTTGTAGTAACTATTGTTTGAAAATTTACTGTAAATGACTAGTAAGAAATTTCGTTTCATTAACAGATTTTCGTTAACTTTAAGGTAAAAAGGGAACATTTCCTAGACAGATAGAACATTTTCTATCACATTTTTGAAAAGAGCACATTTGTATGAACAAAAACTTAAATCTGTATCTTTAATTTCAAACATTTGCACCAGGACGATACGGGATATAATATATATATATATATATATATATATATATATATATATGTATATATATATATATATATATATATATATATATATATATATATATATATATATATATATATATATATATATATATATATATATATATATATATATAACAATAAAAATACAAATTTATTTATATATATATAAATATATATATATATATATATCTTCTTTCTTTCTAATATATATATATATATATATATATATATATATATATATATATATATATATATATATATATATATATATATATATATATATATAATATATATATATATATATATATATATATATATATATATATATATATATATATATATATGACCAACCTCCCGAAAGCATCATGCATGTAACTAAAAAACTATAACAGCTACAGGAAAATAAATAACATTTTTGATTTCAGCAAGCAATTTCATCGATGAAACTTAAAAAAAAATTATTTTATTCTAATATTTATTAATAACACCCTAAATATTAGTATAATCTTTGGTCTGGCAAAGTACGCTCTCAACAACCTTGCAGTCTCATCAACCTTCCATTTCTGCTTTAGTGCGAGAGGAAGAGTTGCCAAATAGTTTTTATTCTGCTCTGGAGAAAATGTTAATTTTTCTTTTTATTTCCCTTTTTAGGGGGTTCGAGCCGACGGAGGGACAGAGGGGGGACGAAGTCCCCCCGTCGTCCCCGGTAGGCCGAGAAACCCCGACTCTTGCCATCGTTCTTGTTTACCCGTGGGACATTCTTTAGTTAAAAAAGAAAAAAATCAACATTTGGCACCTTTGCGTGCTCACTCGGAGTAAGCGAGCTTCTTCGTATTGTCAGAAAACGGTAATATCATACAAGTTTTCCAACATTTTTAACAATTTTAAATTTTTCAAAAGCGTTATTTTTTTTTAATTACATGGATAAAAATGTCTCCTGATTAATAAAATTTTATTTATTTTCCTGTAGCTGTTATGTTTTTTTTTTTTTATTTGTATATTTTTTTAAAAGTTGACTTATATATATATATATATATATATATATATATATATATATATATATATATATATATATATATATATATATATATATATATATATATATATATATATATATATATATATATATATATATATATATATATATATATATATATATATATATATTTTTCTATATTGTCGAGTGTGGAGTCAGTGGAAAAGAGAGGGGAGGCAAAGAACAGAAGGAAGAGAGATTGGAAAGAAGAAGGATGTTCGGAGGCGATTTATTGAAGAGATGAAGTCCAATCTGGGAATCTTGAAGATTTTATTGGAATATTTTAAGAGAAGAGAGAGAGAAAGAAAGCATTTGATTGATTCATGGTGGCTAGAAATTTCAAGGAAAAAGAAAATTACGATTTTGGATTTTAAAAATGTAAAATTTTAAATATTTAAATTTATTTCATTTGTAATCTGGGTTCGAGGAGCAGCAAAATTTTGAAATCATTTCTTTTGGCTATTTTGGATAATTAATTATTAAATACAAAAATAAAATTATAAAGAAGAAATTTAAAATACTAAATTGAAGAAGGTGGAGCTGCGTTTCCCAAGTCTATCGTCGAGTCATATGAAGTAAATTTTCCAAATTCTCTTCCACTGGTAGCAAGGGGCTGGAAACCCCTCCTATCACATTTATCTTTCCGCGAATGTTGGTGATATATCGTTTAACATACTAATAGTAATAACAGTGATTGTGGTGATAATGATAATAATAATGTTAATGATAATTTTTAATATGGTGAATAATGGTAAATAATAATAATATATATAGTGAAATATATGTAACAAACATACTAATAGTAATAACAGTGATTGTGGTAATAATGATAATAATAATACAGTGTAATGTTAATGAAAATTTTTAATATAGTGAATAGTGGTAAATAATATTAATATATAGTGAAATATTGTGTAGGCATAACAATATTAATATTAAAACATAGTGAGTGGCATAATAATAATAGTAATGTTATAGTAATTAGTGGTGATAAATAGTGAAATATAGTGTTTAGCATTTAAATAATAATATTAATAATGATAATAATAGTATGTAATATGAATGTATGTATGCGTATGTGCGTGTGTATTTATGCATGTATTTATATATATATATATATATATATATATATATATATATATATATATATATATATATATATATATATATATATATATATATATATATATATATATATATATATATATAATGGAAGTGTAGCGGATAACCGCATCCCATCCGCTTATTTTTCACTTTCCACATTAATTTTTGCGGATAGCGGATAGTATTCATCTATGAATTATGAGAAACATGTATTGCACTACCTTTTATATATATATATATATATATATATATATATATATATACTGTATATATATATATATATATATATATATATATATATATATATATATATATATATATATATATATATATATATATATATATATTAAAAGCAAGGGACTTTCAAGGATGACACAAGCACTCATGCTGAAGATAGATAATAGATTTCAAACTCTAGAAACTTTTCTAAATCCTAGATACAAAACATAATTTCTTGAACCACGTGTTTTACAGAGGGTTAAAATTAATTTAAGATGCCTATGTGATGAAATGCTGCTAAAGGCAGAAATATCACCAGCCAATAAAAAGCAAAAGATCACACAAACAGACACGCAATTACCATCTGTTAGCGATCATTGCTGAATCCATGAACGTTCTTTTCGCTTTTAGCAGCGATGAAGAGTCTTGTTCAGAGGTGTCAAAAAACACTCTATCATTGATCGAAGAATATCAAAAGAGAAAAAGTTTGGAATCAGATAAATATCCACTGGTCTTGTGGAATGATAATTGTAAAAGTTTTCCACATCTTGCAGAAGACGTCAGGGAATTCTTAGCATACCCTTCAACAAGTGTATTTAGTGAGCATCTTTCAGTGGTGCAGATCTCATTTACGACGAAAAGATAAGCAAACTCTCCCCTGAAAGGGCTTCAAAAGCTTTTGTTTTTGAACCATAATTTGAGAATTATTAATTTCAAGCATTAATATATAACCATTTTCCAAATTGGTGGAGGCTTGGGAAAGAGGTTTGTGGGGTGCAAAAGAGTTGGGTCCAAGCATCCTGCACTCTGGTAACACGTATATATATATATATATATATATATATATATATATATATACTATATATATATATATATATATATATATATATATATATATATATATATATATATATATATATATATATATATATATATATATATATACTATATATATATATATGTTTCTGTGGCTAAAACTCTAAAAACTTAACTATTCGCTATCCGCAATCCGCGGATGGCGATTTAATATCCACGTCATCACGATAATTGAAAAATCACTTTATCCGCTACACCTCTAATATATATAACATGTATATATATATATATATATATATATATGTATATATATATATATATATATATATATATATATATATATATATATATATATATATATATATATTTATATAAAAAGCCTCCCGCATTAGCTCAGTGGTAGAGCACTCGCCAAACAAAGCGAGGGTCCCTGGTTCGCAACTGGTCGGGTGGGAGAATGTGAACTATTCTCTCCTTGGGCTTGGCTTCGTCCTACTCGGACGTTAATATAATTACCTCTAAATTGGGGCTCTGCCCCGTGAGGGGTAGTGTTTATATATAATATATATATATATATATATTTAGATATGTATATCTGTATCTACCATATATGTAAATGTATATATAATAACATATATATATCCCATATATATATATACATCTTTCTATCTATCTATATATATCTATATATATCTCTCTCTCTCTCTCTATATCTATATATATATATGGTTAGAGTCTAAAGCTGACATCATGCAACTCGAGAACAGCAGCACTACAGTAAATAAATTATATGTTTGCAGATCAGGCTAAATGGGTTTGGTTATTTTTTTTTTGTTGTTAATTAGGAAATACTAAAGAAAAATTTTCCCAAAAAAATCGACTACGGGCTAAGTCCACCCCGTAGTCCACCAGGAGGCCGAGAGACCCCGACTCCTACCATCTTTATGGGTTTCCCCTATGGTATTCCTTTAGTTAAAATAATATTAAGTGTAAAGGGAGGTAAAATTATTTCTTTTTTAATAAGGAATACCATAAAGTCATACTTCTGAGATGTGAGAATAAATTTCTCTGGCCTCCAGTGGTTGGCTGAAGGGGACTACGGTCCCCGTCGGCTCGAGCCAGCTAAATTAAGGGAAGAATTTTTAAATATTTCCAAACAGTCATCTAAAAAAAAGAATAAACCTCGCTTAGAATTTTCCGCTGGTTTGAAATATAATTTGAACACTATAGATACCTGGATCCCATGATGTCAGCTTTCATTCTCTCCTATATATATATATATATATAAATATATATATATATATATATATATATATATATATACTTCTATATACTCTTTCTTATATATATATATATAATATATATATATATATATACTAATTTAACCTCTACCTTTATGTTATAAACGGATATGATACTTAAAAAATTTTAGTGTCTTAAAAAATTTCGGGGGGCATGTATATATATATATATATATATATATATATATATATATATATATATATATATATATATATATATATATATATATATATATATATATATATATATATATATATATATAATATATATATATATATATTTTTATATATATATATATATAATATATATATATATATATATATATATATATATATATATATGTTATGCTAAAAGTAAGTGTACTGATATCGTATTTAATTATGTATTGGACTTACCTGAAATTGCAAGTTATCTCATTAAAGTATGACCTTGAGGTTACAGCGGTTCAACGTTTCTTCCACTGTTCATAGCATACCGGAGGTCATATTCCTGTAGTGTGTTTAGTTCACGTGTTACAGTATTTTTTATATTTTCCTTCGTCGCAAATTGAAGACCCTTCAACTTCATTTTCAACTTATGGAAGAGGTAGAAATCGCACGGAGTTAGATCTGGGCTGTATGGAGGATGTGGAAGTACTTGAATGTTTTTCTTCGCCAGAAATTCTATAATTGAAAGCGCAGTGTGAGATGGCGCGTTATCGTGGTGCAGCACCCAATTGTCTGCAATGTCTGTTCTGATTCGCTGAACTCGTTTTCGAAGTCGTTTCAAGACATCTTTGTAAAAGACGTGATTAACTGTCTGTCCTGAAGGTACAAATTCCTTGTGCACAATACCACGGCTGTCGAAAAAAATAATAATCAGTGTTTTCACCTTGGACTTGCTCATACGTGCTTTCTTCGGACGAGGAGAATTTTTTGTGTGCCATTCCGCACTTTGCCGTTTGGTTTCAGGATCGTACTCAAAAATCCATGATTCATCGCCTGTTATAACTTTATCCAAAAATTGTGCTCCATTTCGAGTCTTTTAAGTAAATCTTGACAAATTTTGACCCTGTTCGCTTTCTGCTCCACAGACAAGTCTTTCGGCACTAGTTTTGCACAAATTTTTCGCATGTGTAAATGGTTCGTTAAAATTCTATGAACTGCATTTAAACCAGTTTCTTCTGCAATCACTCTGACACTGAACCGGTGGTCTCTCTCCATCACAGCTCTAACAACTTCTACATTTTCATCGTTTGTTGACGAGATTGGTCTTCCACAACGAGGGTCGTCTTCAACATTTTCTCGGCACTCTTTGAAAGCTTTGTGCCACTTAAAAACCATAGTTCTCAATAAAGTGGCATCCCCATAAGCTTCGTTTAAAGAAGCAAATGTCTCAGTGGCAGACTTGTTACGTTTCAGTGGCGGTTTCACACAGAATTTGATATCGTAAAGCTGTTCAATATTTACCTCCATCGCAAAAACGTAACTAGGATAGAAAACACGCCCATACAAAAAGATGTAGTGCAAAACTGTTACGAGTTTAGAACACATTTGTTCATAGAAAGCATTCTTAGTGCAAGGTGACCTTATAATCCAGTTTAAAACTGGTATGAATAATATGTTAACCTAGGTAACTAGCTACCCACTCGTATACGTCACGGAAGAGCTACATTACTCAGTCGTTCATGGGATATTCAGTAAACTTACTTTTGGGACAGAGGAGTATATATATATATATATATATATATATATATATATATATATATATATATATATATATATATATATATATATATATATATATATATATATATATATATATATATATATATATATATATATATATATATATATATATATATTACACGGACTTACCCAGGGGGTCAGGGGATCTAAACCCCTCTGAAATTATTTCAACAATCAAAATGTTTTTATGACTTTCATTTTAATTTATAAGAAAAATAAAAATAATAATCAAAGGAAATGAAGAGTATATTTAAATAAATATGAGGAAAACCTATTTGTGGTTTTGAAGATTTTTTAGGTTTAATGTCTGTTGAAAGCACAAAAGAAAATTCTCTAGCAGAAGCAATACTACGAGAGCTGAAATAAACAGTGACTTTCTGATTGGACAATTACGATCACGGCGTAGTGGCAATGAAAACAGTTTTAGAGGTCTTGAAGCTGTCGATTTATAGTGGGAATTGTATATATATTTGCTGTTCATATTCATATGAAGGGACGCACATTAGAAACTAATGACACAGTGAAAACAACTGGATACTATATTAGGTCAACAAGGCGCATAACTACTCTATTGTTATAGATTTTCTTTTTCAGAGACTAAATGAACAAACCTAGCACGAATGTGAGTAGTGATGGGGCCAAACCAAGGATAACACAGTATATATACCGTATATATATATATATTATATATATATATATATATATATATTATATTATATATATATTATATATATATATATATATATAACTTATAATATAATTATAATATATATATATATTATATATATAAAAATATATATATATATATATATATATATATATATATATATATATATATATATATATATATAATATATATATATATATATATATATATATATATATATATATATATATATATATATATATATATATATATATATAATTTTAATTTGCTTTGGTTGATGTCTAAAATTTTTAAATTTTATTTTATCTTTATTATACTTTAGTATAAATAGATATTTTTATTTATTTCCAATTAGTTTTAGCCTTTAAATAATATGCATGGGCAATATGTTTCAAAGTCAGATTTGATATACCGTCTATCGGAAAAAAAAAAAATTTTGGGTTAAAAGGCCCGCGACTCTATCCACTTAGCTAAAGTGGCCTGTTAATTTGTTAACAATAAACTCTGTTAATAAATAAACTCTCTGTTAACAGTTCTTCCTTTTAATCAAGGCACGGTCAATTTTGATATTTCCCTTCTCCTCGGATTTTTGCTTTTTTT
>JABUQX010034808.1:90000-92599 GCA_015478945.1 Trachelipus rathkii
GGAATTATAGGGAAATTAGTTTGTTTAGTGTAGCTATATATATATATATTATTAAATAAAAAAACCCATAAATTATAATTTTGGTCGAAAGAATGACTGAAGGACTGATTGTGAAAGAACAGGTGGCTTTTAAGAAGTGGTAGAGGATGTGTGGATCGAATCTTTACATGAAAAAAATGATTGAGAAAATGAGGGAGTAGAAGAATAAATTGTATTTAGGTTTTTTGTATTTGCAAACAGGCGTTTGAAATGATTAATACGGAAGCTCTATGGCAGGTGTTATTGATATATGGTGTTGGTGGTAAGCTTCTGAATGAAGAATCAAAAGTATATATGACGATAGTAAAGCGTGTGTAAGAATATATGGAGTTGAAAGTGATTGTTTTTATATTAATAGCGGGGGTGAGGCCAGGGATGTGTTATGTCTTCTTGGTTATTTAAGTTTGTATATTGATGGAAGTTTTGAAAATTAGAGGTGGGATGGCAGGGATGGTGTTAGAATCAGGGTTGTGAAGTCGTTTCCAAATTTTCCGACTCCAATTCCGACTCCACCCTCTTCAAAATTACCGACTCCGACTCCAACACCGCTCCCGACTCCGACTCCGACTCCGACTCCGACTCCGACTCCGACTCCACTCTCCTTCAAATTACCCACTCCCCGACTCTCCGATCCCCGACTCCCCGACTTACCGACTCAGACTCCACAATCTCGGTTAGAATGAGGGAGTATGGAAGAGAGTCTAGAGAATGCCCTACCTATTACATGCGGATGATTTGGTTTTGTGTGGTGAATCTGAGAGAGTTTGAGAGGATTGGTAGAGAGATTTGGCATTGTGTGTAAAAGAAGATGTTTGAAGGTAAACGTAGATAAGAGTAAGGTTATGGTTGTAAGTGAGGGCAGTCCTCGTTGTGAAGTTATGTTAGATGGTGAGCAGCTGGAACAAGTGTCTGGGTTGTAAATATTTAGTATAATAATGTTGGATGAAAAGGGAACGGATGATGCAGAGTGTAGTGTAGAAAAGTTGTGAATGGCAGGAAGGTGGCTAGTACAATTAAAACGTTGGTGTATGCAAAGGGACTAAGTCCTGAGTGCGCTAGGGTCTTACATGAGGGTATGTTTTTAAATAATATTGAAATGTTTGAAAATTTAATATCACAACCAATAAATTTTATAAGATACCGTTAATTATGTCCATCATTGAAAGGCTAAAAGTAACGGAGTAACGGAGTAGACGGCACTTCGTTACTTTTCCTTTCAAAGAAACGGAATAACGATAACGCAACTACTTTTCCGAGTACGGAAAGCGATAACGGAACTACTTTTTTGAATAACGATGCCCACCTCTGTATATATATATATATAATTTGATATATATATACTTATATATATATATATATATATATATATTATATATATATATATAATATATATTATATATTATATATATATATATTATATATATAATAATATATATATATAATATATATATATATATATATATATATATATATATACAGCTCTTTTTCAAAAAAATTTAGGAGTACGCTTTGTTTTGTGAATTTTTATTTATATATATATATTATTATATATATATATATATATAATATAGTATATATATATATATATATATATTGATAATATATATATATATATTATATATATTATAATATATATATATATATATAATATATATATATATATATACTATGTAGCAACTCATAACTTTGTAAAATTTTTAATTTATGTTCGTACTTATGCTAATATTTGCGCGAGCAAAATTTTTAGCATAAGTCAAGTGAAAATATTATAAACTCAAAGTCTTTTGAGATACTTTCAGCTCAGATAGTCGAGTCAGATCAATTATTAAGGACTCAAAGAAAATCTCTACTCCAGATACTCTCGTCAGAATCCTCCCGGCAGAGCGATAAACTTCAAGGAAAAGGCTGCGACTTGAAATTCGATCACAAATTTTCGCCGCTAAACGAGAGTCTGAGGCAAGTTCGAAAACGCACTGGAAAAGGCTGCGACTTGCAATTCGCCTACAAAGAGTATCTCAACGAAGGAACTTTTGTTACCTTTTTTACTTTCACTGCATATTTTATTTATGTTGATAAAAATTAATTTTAAATTGGATTTCTAAATTAAACCTCTTTTTATATAAAGGGTGCTTGCTCTCAAAAGAACTCACCAACTTAGCAAGTAATAGCCCTATATAATTGGGTGACCGGAGTAGAACACCAGAACTTCATCAATGCCTTCTGATTACTAAAGAAAAACAGAAAAAATGAGAAAAAGAAAAAACTAAAATAATATTAAAATTCCCAATCAGAACACTCGAAAAAATGACTCAAGCAAACGAACATTATCGATACTGGACTTAAATTTTCATTTCTAATTTTCGAATATGGTCTTCTCTTTTTCACAACTATACAGTTCGAGGATTATCGCATAGACATAGCAAATTCCTTTTTCGGCATGGATTCTTCCTTTCATCATTAAAAGTTTGGAATTATGGGCGAAAACTCATTTTTGAATTCCACTACGAATCTTCATTCCTTTTCGAATTCTAATGGTTCTGTGACCTCTCCCTTTATGTAT
>JABUQX010034809.1:0-22500 GCA_015478945.1 Trachelipus rathkii
TATATATATAAGAGAGAGTAGAAGAGAGAGGTAAGAGAGAGAGAGATATATATATATATATATATATACATGACACAATGGGATCTGAAGCCTTCTGTAAAAGTCTAGCTCCTTTTCCAAGAGACTATATTTTCTAAAGAAGTACTTTTTCAAAACAAAATAATTGTATCATTAATTCGGGTTATGTTATTTTTCATTATTTAGCATCTACATGAGAATTTTTAATAAACTACATCCTAATCCAAGGAAAATAATTCCCACTGAAGTTCTATAATCTACCAAAAAGAGTAAGACGGAAAATATAAAATACCTGATATATTACTGTAATCTGTATCGGCAACATAAGATATATATATATAATTATATATATATTGTTATTATATATTGGTTATTATTATTATTATATATATACATATATTATTACTATATATATATAAGAATATATATGTTATACATATGTTATTATATATATATACATATTATTATTACTACATATATTGCTGGTTACGTTATTATTGTTGTTATTGCTGGTTTTGTGCTTTTGATGTTATTGTCTATTATTAATATACATAGCATTATATACATATTGATATATTAATTTTGGAGTATGCTACACATATACATATATATATACAGCATATTTCATATTATTATTATATATATATATATATTATTGTATGTTACATTTATATATATATGAGATATATACTTATGTGAGGAGGATAGATATGAGTGAGTATATATATATAGATATATTATATTATATAAGTATATATACATATATATATATATATATATATATATTATTATTATATAGTAATATATATAGTAGAGATATATATATATAAATTTGATGCATAAAGCATAATTATTTGTGCATTTGTAATGATCCTAAGTGGGTTTGAATCTCACCTTAAGATGGTAAAACCAAGAGTGTTACTCTGACCACGATACGCCAGGCGAAACCCGCCACTTACCTCTGAAAGTTAACTTGGCTTTCCCGAGAGGAGTGAGGCATGTCTTTTGTGTGGGATATCTTTTTTTTTTTTTTTTTACTGGGCCCTTTTCAAGGAGTAAGAAAATAAATATATGAAACACTGCCTAACGCAAAATCTCTTAGGTGGAGTTAGACGTGGGTTTTGAAGAAAGGAAGATTAAAATACAGTTTGAAAAATAGGGAAGATATGAGGTGGGAGTTCCGCACAGAACAGAAGTGGGCAAAGATGAGGACCACAACGAACGAGTATCTGGGATTTTCGATGCTCACGCAAAATTCATGCGAAAGCATGGCACCCCTTGTACATGAGGCTGACGGGGTTGGAGGTGGGAATGCGAGGCGGCCAACCCCCGAGCATCTACCGTTGTGGTACAATAGAAAAGAGATAGTAAGCCAACGTCACGTCGCAGAGGGGTCACAGAGTTTGTTAGGGGACAGTTTATAGAGTCTTTAGCTTTAGACCACCTATCCAATGAATGGTGAGCCTTAGCCTCTAGATAGGGAGAACAGTACTAAAGCAAGGGCGAATAAGGCCCTTATATAACTGGAGTAGCTGTGCAGAAAATTCCCCGCAACCTGAAATAACCCCAGCTTTTTTGAGGCCAAATTTTAGCAAACTATTGTATGAGGTTTCCAAGACAATTTTTTGTTTATGTTCAGACCAAGAATGCTTATGTTGTCAACAGGTGAGACGTTGGAACCGTCGAAAAAAATAGGAAAGTTAGAGGGGTTTTATAGAGGTGATGTAAAGAAGTTGAGCTTTTCAAAGAGTTGAATTTCACAAGTTTGGTACGCCCACGGGGAAATCCCATCCAGGTCGGCAAGAATAGAACGAATCGGAAAGTCAGAAGACGAGAGGTAACCCGATGCAAAAGATTTGAGCAGACGGAAACGAGTGGAAGAATAGAGAGTTGAGTCATCGGCATAAGATGAACAGAGCTAAAGTAAAGCAGGATGAAAAGTCAGAATAAAGTTGGAGATAAACAGAACTTTTGAGGAACACCACACTAACAGGAAAGGAGGGAGGGCCGCTCACACCTGAGTGTCATGCCAAGGGAGCGACCAGAAAGAAAAACTTGACAAAGTGTTAAAGAGAATGCCAAACCCAAAGGAAGGGAGCTTGTAGAGGAAGCGACGCATGCCATAATTTGATCAAAGCTTCAAGATATGCTGAGCGCCACCACCCAAGACTCCCAGTCCTTTGCGGCAGAAGACCAAGAAATCAGTTAGATAGATGAAAGTGTCGCCAGTTGACCTCGGAGCGTCGAAAAAGCCATACTTGATAGATCTGAAAGAAGGGAATGAGACCCAGATGATCCAGGTAAAGAGAGTTACAAGAGTTTCCAAAGATCTTTGAGACAGAACAATGCGCGATGTTCAGACCCACAAATATATTATTATATACATACATATATTAGTATTGGAAACATACATATATTGTTGGCTATTATTATTGTTATATATATTATTGGTTACTATTGTTACAGCCATATTATTATTGCTGGCTGGTTATTATTATTATCTATATTATATAAATTATTATACATATATATATATATAAGGCTATATTACATATATATATATATATTGATATATATATATATATACAAGAAGATATAGAGCATGGTTGTTACATACACATATTATTATATTGAATAGTTGGCGTACATGATATACAGCTGCTACATATACAGAAGTATACATATTACATATACACATTATATGCTATATATATTTATATACATATTATTATATATTACATATACATAATATTATTGAGCTACAGCATATGCGTAACCACCCACATATTTATTAAATTCATAAATATTAAGAGGTATATATATATATATATATATATATATATATATATATATATATATATATATATATATATATATATATATATATATATATATATATATATATATTATTTGGTTTTGTTTTATTCCTAAAATACATTTTAACTAATTTTAGTTTTGAAAAGCTTCGTTCAATTGAAGCTGTAGAAACAGGAATTACAGCAAACATTTTCTACAATATGTTTATATTTGGAAACAAGCTTTCAACGCATTCGTCTAATTCGGCGATGACACTTAGTTGTTTTTCTTGAGGTCCTTTCCACTTTTGTCTCCAAATTCCCTCCTCTCCCAGGAAGACATCATCACAAGAATCAATCTAGTCGTCTCTGTAGAATTCTAAAGCTAATAGAACTTTGTCAAATGAAACGTCACAGTTGGCTGGAATAAAGTACTGAAGAGATGCCACGGTGTAATAGTCTGTTGAAAACCTTTCATCTTCTGAAGAAATCATATCGTCTAAAAATGATATAAAAACTGTTAGTCTATGGTACGTCTCCGGGTCTGTAGGAGATGGATTGGGTCGATGCTTCTGGAGGCCAACTGTTCTTGGTACTATATTTATATGAGCTGTCAGTCCCTGCGAAGATTATTCAAACATTTCGTGTATCTCAAAATCAGCATTTTCTCTTAAATGAAGAATAGTTTTTCTTGCAGTGTTTACTTGTTTAATTGCACTACATAAGCCGATGCTTTTAGCTTGAAGGTATTTTGAAAGTTATAGGCCAACAACCCCATCAATTTTGAAGATACAAACAAACAGGGCTGGAATGAATGATGACGTTCCTATAAATTTTTAATGCTCTTTTTGAATTTTCACTTGCCAACTGACCAACGTGCTTAGAACTGCCACTATTGGTATAATCATTTCTTTAAAAAGTTGCACAGCTTCATGCCTACTGCACTATCTTATTTCAAAAGGTATTTCTATTCTATTATTCTTACAATCTTGTTTCAATTCTTTTATTTATTTTTTTTTTTATTTTTTTTTTTTTTTTTTTTTAAGTTTGCTTTTCATTGCCTAAAAATAGCTTGGACACCCTGAATTCCTCTCATGAACGAGGCTCCAAAATAGCCCTGGGCTCTCTAGATTGGGTTTAAATCTCAGATAGAGTCTCCAAGGAACTTTTCCCGTAACACTCTCGCAAAAGCCCAGACCAGTGACGCCTCTGAACAGTCACAAAGGAATGAAAGTCTCTCTGTTGTAGTGATGACTTGGTTTTTATATAGATATGAAGTACAATGAAAACTACTCTGTGATTGGTTTCGTCAGTTAAAACTGTGCAGAAAGAGCTCTAACACACTTGTTCAACAATCTTTTTTCTTTCTTTACAACAAAAGGAATTAATTAATGCATTTATGAAATTCTTGGGCTTGTGTACATCGAGTTTCTTGCACTATGCTTCAATTGTTTCCCGATAGAGCTACACCTAAGGTCCTCAACACATCTTAAAGGCCGCTTAAATTAGCATCGTTTTGACAGTATGAGTGATATTATTGCACCATGGATCAGAATGTCCTCAATGAAAATGATTTCTGCATGTCATATTCTCACTGTCTCTACAATTTCATTTATCCTTAAACGATTTTGTTTCATTAACTGAACGGTCTTTGTAGCTAATGCACTTAAATTTCCACTTGATATTTCAAATGATCTTAAAAATATGCCAAAACATGAAACTTTTATTTACTAAGCAGTTTTTCTTGAATCTTTCTTTTTTCTTTTGCCAAAGCTCAAAACTGAGCTTCATTAAGCCTCTGTCTCGTACCCTTTTATCCATTGTAATTTGTACATGTAGGGTTAGGAACATTAATATAACCTTTAAAAGAGAGAGATTTGTGCCTAAAGCACTGTTGCACTAACTGACTAGAAACAATTCGGAAACAAAACTCTTTAAAATACAAACTTTAGTTGTTAGCTCTTGGTATCTTTCCGCTGTTTTTCGTTTTTAGATAGCAAAATGCTATAGCCTGTTTAAGGCAAAACAAAAATGCCTGCCTAAACGTAAAATAACTTAATTCAGTAATATGAATAAAATTTTGTATAAAATAGCAACCTTATAGAATTAAAGAAATTCCTTTACGTTTGATGAGCATTTTTTTACGATTTTGCGCTAAGGTTGACGAAAACGAACGAAAACTTTTAGCATTTTTTTTAGCACAAATGCAAAAACGAACACGGCTTAAATGCTGCTGCTATATTCGGTTCTTTGCCCGAAATTGATACATTGAACGTACAAAGTTTTTAATTAAAAAATAATTAACAATTAAGTTTTAGATTTGATACTATATATATATATATATATATATATATATATATATATATATATATATATATGTTATATATATATATATATATATATATATTACAGTATATATATATAGTATATATATATATATGTTGTTGGTATATATAAATATATATATTTATATATATATATATATATATATATATATATATATATATATATATATATATATATATATATATATATTATTGCTATATACATATATATATATAAATATATATATATATATATATATGCTGCTATTGTTGTTATATATTATATATTATTATTATTATTATTATTAAGTTATATATATATATACATATATATATATATAATATATGCATGCATATGTGCTATATATATATACATATATAGAGATATATATATATATATATATATATATATATATATATATATATATATATATATATAGTATATATATATATATATATATATATATATATATATATATTTCTACTTGTCAAAATTTTCTACACTGGCAGAGCCCTTATTTAGGAAGGGGGTATGTATAACAAAAATTTCATCCACTAGAGCAAATTACGCAGATGAGCACAGACGGTATTTTTAAAGTGAGGGAGATTTAAAATAGGTAGTAAATACAGATGTGAGAAAAGAGTCTCAAGAAATAGAAGTGGTGGTGGAAAGAAGGAAGCACCGCAGCGAACTAGCCTGGAGCACCAATAAGTCCACAAACTTCTGTGCAGACAGAGCACCCCGTAGTGCTACGAGGGCGTTCAAAATGTGGCGGTACGCGAGTGATAAGTTCCAAGCATCTGCCACTGCGGTACCTATAGAAAAGAGATATAGCATCAACATCGCGTCGCAAAGATAGGTATCAAGTGAACTGGAAATTACAGGACAGTTTATAAGCCTTTTTCGCCTTTGACTCGACCCTGTCCAAAACTCGGGTGAAACCAGTTAGATAGTGAACAGTATTCATACAAGGGCGGATGAGACCCTTGTATAGCTGGAGTAACTGGAGAAGAAGTGAAAAAGCTTCGCAGTCTAAACAGAACTCCCAGTTTCCTTAGGCCGCCTTAGCAAACAAGCGTGACGTGAGGTCAAGAAATTTTTTGTCGGTGTTACGCCAAGGATGTTTATATTGTCAACAGGTGACGGTAATACAATTGAAAAAGATAATAGGAAGGTGTTTTTAAAGGGAGATAAGAAATACTTTTAAAGAATTGAATTTCATAAGGTTGAGACGGCCTCACCGGGAAAATTCAATTCAGATCAGCGAGAATAGAATCGGAAAGATTAAGACGAGAGGCAAATTCTAGAGAAGTAAGAGGGAGCAGAATTGAAATGAGTTGAAGAATGAAGGTCGAGTCAACGGCATATGAGTGGGATAGAGTATGTAGGTAGAAAGATCATGAAGGAAAGTAGGCCAGGGGTGAGATAAGACGGAACCTGAGGAACAATTCACTGGCTGGACAGAAAAAGAAGAAGAAGTCGCTCCATCAACCACAACCGATATTACGATTTGAAAGGAAGCCAGACATAAGTAAGCAAAGAGAAGGAGGAAACCTAAGAGGCAGCCAGAGAGCAGTAATAAGCAAAAGCTACTGGTCACCAAGCTGGAGGTGCCGCGTGCCACCACACAGCCTCCAGAAGTTCCCGGTAAGAGCGTGAAAAAACTACAAATCGGTTAAATAGGAAAAAATATCGCCCAGTAGACCTGAACGCCGAAAGCCGTACTGGCGATCGGAAAGAAGAGAATGAGATTCCAGATGGTCAAAGAAATGAGGAGTTGGTGGAAGGCTTCAAAGATCTTGTGATAGAATACAAGCAGAGTTATAGGGCGAGGTTGTAATGATCAGAGTTAGTTTCTTTTTTTCGGAATAGGTTGGACATGCGTGCGCTTCCAACACTGAGAAAGTGTTAGTATTGCATGAGGAAGAGAAGTGAAACGAGGGGAGAATAGCACGCAAGCACATTCCTCAAAACCGGGGAGTGAATGCCATCCGGGCCACCTGCCTTCCCAACATTCATAGATCTCTGAAGATCCGGTATACCTGATCAAATGTAATTACAGGCAAAGAGACACTCTGAAAGTGAGAGCTGAGGGAGGTGAGGAAATGCCAAATCGTCCAGGGTTGTTAGAGGAAAATAATGAGGCCGAAGAGATTGGCCTTTTCAGTTGAAGAGTTACAACAGAGCCATCAGACTGAAATAAGAGGAGGAAAGGGGATTATTGGTAAAGGCTGTTAGAGATGTTTTTGGCAAAGAGCCAGAAATACGGTCAGTAGGAGAAACTAAGGAGTGCTAGCGCACTGTTTGATGAGTCTGCTTTGCTCTGTCAAAGAGCATCCCTGCAACGATTTCTAGCTGAACGAAAATTAGCGAGCGTTAGGAGAACGAATTTTTCACCCTGATATTATGGTTCTCGAAATGAAAGGCAAGAGAATAAGCACTGATCGCCGCGATTATGAGGAGAAAAAGATTTATCGAAGAAGGAATGAACCTGCTCATCCCGTCAACGATTACAGTTCCCACCTTAGCGGCGTAGCTTTGAAGCGTCATCAGAGCTAAAGCAGTCCTAATTATGGTTAGCGTAGAAGCGACGCAAAGGCCCCAATCTGCAACGCATAGGGCAGGATGAGCTGTTGGAGAGAAAGCGCTTAAATTGCATATAAGGTTGTGGTTTACCAATAGGAGCGAAGGTGTATTTATAGAGAGAAGAACTGCGGCAAACACAGGCCGGAAAGTGTGTTCAAGTGTTGGTCGACGATCCCGGAATGTGTGTGGGCTCTTTGAATTTGCTGCTCCAGATCGTTGAGAATGTTTTGGCCTCCTTTCCCTAATCTCAAATCAGTATGAGAGACCCCAACCCATTCATTGTTGTGTACATTGAAACCCTTCAAATAGAGGATCTCAGTATTTGGATGAGAAGGAGTAATAGTCTCGTGGAGAAGTGAGGTATAAGATATAGCATATATATATATATATATATATATATTATATATATATATATATATATATATATATAGGTATATATATATAGAGAGAGAGAGAGAGATATATATATATATGAGAGAGAGAGGTATGTTAGATATATATATATGGAGATATATATATATATATATATATATATTAGTATATATATACATATATATATATACATATATATATATATATATATATATATATATATTGTTGCTGGCTAAGGTTATTATATATATATATAGCCCATATATATACATATACATACATAGCATATATATATATGTTATGAAGTATATATATATAGTAAATATATATATACGTTATATAAATACATATAGTTACAATGTCTCCCGAGTGCCACTTCGCCAGATTGATCCGGCCTGCAGAAGGCGCCGCGTGCCGGCCGTTTCGATCAACGATGAGCCAAAGATTACGCGACTTAAAGCATGAAAGAGTACCTATTCAATAGAACAAGATCGGCCTTGGCAGACAGATACGCCGCGTTGCCATTACTGGGTCAAAGGCAAATACAGGTTCCAGTGAGACACTTAGATCGGAGCAATATTTCCAAAGATATACGCAAATTCCAAAGTTCACCCTGTAAGGCAAAAATACCTGAAAGCGAGTTTACTGCCGATGGCCTCAGTAGACGAATGTTGCGCGCGAACATTTCAGCCGTCGATAACTTATGAAAGAGTGTTTATCTACAGAATGTTTGTGGCAGGACAGATTTGCCGCGACACTCGTCAGCAACAGGATCTCTTTAGGTGAGACTTAGATCAAGAGGCATTTGTATTTCACACAAAATTGAACTGCGATTTAGCTAAAAAGTATTTATAGCAAAATGTACCCGATCTAGAGTGGTTCTTTTGCCAAGGTCATGTTGCCTTTGACCCGGGAGTGTGAGCAGAGATGCGTGGCTGAGGTATTTTCTGTCCTGCCACAGGTGGTCCTTATTCCTATTGAATAGAGCACTCTTTCATAGGTTTAAGTCACGTATCTTTATAGCTGGCCATGGATAGCCACGCTTGGCATACCATCTGCGAGGTCCCGAGATCTAATCCTGGTAGTGAAGAATCACTAAGGAGTTATTTTATCTAGCTGCAAATTGAACTGCGGTTTAGTTGCAGTATTTATATCTTTACAAAAATGTACCCGATCTAGAGCGGTTCCTCGTGGCTGTATGGTCCGTTAGCTTTTTGACCTGAGGGAGTGGAGATGCGCGGCTTAGGTATCTGTCCTGCCACAATCCGTCCATATTCCTATTGAATAGAGCACTCTTTCATAGGTTTGAGTCGCGTATCTTTAGCTCTATCGTTGTTCCGGCGGAAAATATTGCCGGTATACCGTCTGCGAGGCCGTGATCTAACTTGGTAAGTGAAGAATCACTGAAGGAGTTATTTATCTATACAAATTGAACTGTGGTTAATTATAGTATATTATAATCCGATCTAGAGTGGTCTCCTTCCTGTGTTGCCTTTGACCCAAGTGCGAGCGGAGATGCGCATCTCTTAAATTGCATTCATCTGCAGTACTTAACCTTTAAAAGAAATATTGAAGAATTTCTTTAATTTACACTTTACAAAATCTATACTGTTAACATTATCAACATTTCAGGTCACTATTGCTGAATTTGGCTTTTTTAAACTAATTTAGCATTATATGAAGTGTGTGTGCTCTATGGACCCGTCCATCTTTAGGAGGTCACATTTGTAATTAATTTATTTAACAGTACTTCGGCAATGCAACTTGATCGCTTGCACATATGAAAACATATATCAGAACGTTTTCTTATTTGAAATTATATATATTTATATATATATATATATATATATATATATATATATATATATATATATATATAGTATATATATATATAAGGAGAGGATATATATATATATATATATATATATATATATATGTTATTATTATATATATATATATATATATATATATATATATATATATATATATATATATATATATATATATATATATATATTAGGATAGCGCACCCAATTTCTCTTTACATTTTAAATTGTAAATGGAAAAAAATAAAAAAAATAAATAAAGATTTTTCTTTTAATACAAAATTGTGACATTAAATAAAACCCAAAAATAAATATAAAACAATCAAACGGCAATGGAATTTTTTCTGCTTGATGATTCAATCATGTTGACTACCTCTCGAATTGCTAAGTCATCTTCTACTTGTGTCTTGGCTGCTTCTGCTTGTGTGGAAAAAGTAACCAACTACGGATCTTTCTGTTTGTGGAGAAGTAATGTTTAAAGTTATGATTATTTTACTTAATAAAAAGGGGAAAACAAATATAAAAGTATGAAGATGATAAAATAACAGCCAGCCAGTCAGAAATACAGGTGGACAAACAGAGAACAAAGACTGACAACAAAGAGATAAACAGATGAGAGTGTTTACGGGCATACCCAGTAGTTCATGCTTTCCCCTTCTTAGTTGGAAATTGCCTTCTTCAAACTCTATAAATTCATATTGCTTAGATTACATTATGGAATTGAGAAAAACGTATTCTCCATCATTTCAAGAAATAACTTTCCGTTGGAATCTCTAAAACTTTCTGGGACTTCTTCTTCCAGAACCCATAAAAATGATTACTCAAACTTAGCATCTCCCTCTTTTCATCCTCTTATTTGTTCTAAAAACTCTACGGCTGTGTTATCACCAGGTATAGATGAACGCTTTTCTTATGTTCTTGTCTCTAATTCTAGTTTGACTATTCAAATGTTACTCCTCCCTTTCCAGCTCCCTTTCCATTAATTTATGAAAGACTGTAATTTCTGCTCTGTGTCTCCTAACGGCATCCTCCCAGAGCCAAAATTCTACAACCAAATTACTTAAGATTTGTTTTATCTCTGCCTATAAATTTGAACTTTTACTTCCTCCTAGAAGCTCGTGTTCATTCAATATGTGAAGCAAAAGATAACACAGCTAAATTCCCCTCCTATTATATTATTGCTTTAGGGTCTTCTTATTCTAAACATTTTGAAAATTTCATAAACTGGAAAAGTTTGAACATCATAATTCTCCAAATCTCATTTCAGATCGTCAGTATGACTGGTGATTTTCTTTTCATTCTCTATTATATTTATTCTTCATTATTGCAATTTTTTTTTATATTGCTTCTTCCATATCGAAACTTTTTAATAGATCCTGAACATAGAGACAATTCAAATTTTCAGTAATTTATCTCTGACATTGCTTCCGACCTCTCTTGTATGCTTCGCTTAACGTTTCATACTTTCAAAGCACATTCTTTAAACCTATTAATACCAATATTCTTCAGGGTTTTTGTTTTACCCACATACCTTCTTTCTGTGTCTATTAACAACCTACCTCTATTTGTTAGTGGTGTTGGAGTAACGGTCATCTGACGATTAATTCTCTTACTTCTATATAAGGTGCAAGAAAACTTGATTGTTTCTTCCAGTTTTCAAGCTGCTTCTCAAAAATTCAATTTTACTCATTATATTATATCTAATCATTTACAATTATATCATCTTCGGAAACAGACCACTCGAACCTTCTCTATCCTTAAATTTAATGTTTTCTTTTCATTATCTTCCTAAGAAGTAACCTTTTGTGCCTCTCATAAAGGGTTTCTAAAAGGACTTTTTTTTTTACAGATAAACACCACCGCTCTACGGTTGTTCAATCATGTATAGTATTACTAATAATTGGGTCCAGTCTAAATTTTTATTTATCCGAAGTGAGAGAATAGCCCACATCTCTTCCACCTGATCATGTGAATTGTTGCCTGCTTGCTTGATAAGGTGCCCACTGAGTTTATTTGTAGTTTTTATATAAATAAGAAGACGAGATCTGAACCTTCTTCAGAAATTCTTTACTTTTCCCAGTTAGTGGCTTTGAAAAGGGGTTTCGTCTTGTTCTGACCATACATCACAATCCTGAGGTGATTCTATTTAATAAACATCTTAAAAAGGTAGAGATTGGAGGTTTACGTCTTACTAATTCTTTAACATTCACAGATTCCTTTTAATCTTCCTCTATCGCCCGAACTGTTGCTTAACTACCCCCTTTATTCATTGCGAAGAACACTATTCTTTCGAACTCTTTAGTCACGTTCATCCTCCTTTCTGGTGAGTTTGTGTAGCTCGTTTATTTCATACTGCCTTCCTTTCTTTACAAATATCACTACAGTCTACACCCTAGGCTTTAATGGTGTGTTCATTCCCTCACATTTTTTTTTTTACTAGATTCTCACCACTCAGGGCCCTTTTCAAGAAGGGGGCAGGAAATAAAATACCGGAAAGCCCACCCAAGCCCAATAAGCGTGTTACCAAACTTGCGTTATTTCTATTTTACTTTTGCAATGAGTGTGTGTAGGTGTGTGTGTATGTAGGAGTGTAGGTGTCTAGGTGTGTGTGTGTGTGACATGGGCTTAAAATTAAAATATTATGTGTTATTTTGTGCGTTAATAAATAACACGTTGGTAACATCAACAAATCAAACACGTTAACTGCATAATACCTTTTAAAGTGTAGACGTGGAAAACACATTTAAATAAACTTGATAAGACAGTTTGGAGAAAGTGTTTGAATTTTTTTAGTTTTTCAGGCTTGCATACCATCAAAGTTGGAACCCACCAACAGTCATACCATAAAGAGTTGGAACCCAAAGTCAGCATACAAAAATAAATATTCTTGCCTCTTCAGAGTTGAAACTCAAAGTCAGGCATACAAAACATAAATGTTCTTAACTCTTGAAAGTTGTAGCCCAAAGTCAAACATGCTAACATAATTTTTCTTGCCTTTTCAAAGTTGGAACTCAAAGTTAGGAATGCCAACACAAATGTTCTTACCTTTTCAGAGTCGGAACCTACAGACAGGCATGCCAACAAAAATTCCCGTAACTCATTACAATTGGAACAAACAGGCAGACTTACCAAAAAAAATGATTCTACCACTTCAGAATTAAAATCCAAAGACAGGCATACCAACACAAATGTCCATGTCTCTTTAGAGATGGAACCCACATACAGGCATTCCAACATTAATGTTCTTACCTATTTGTCTAACTTTCTTCCTTAAAATGAATCTGTCAGCTAAAAATTGTAAAAATGCTGCCGCCAATGTCGCGTAACCAAGACTTCTGAAGGTCATACGGAGTCCTATCCAATTGATCATGCAACCGCCAAGGAAAGATCCCATTCCTCTTCCTTATATATATATATATATACTTAGGTAGTTATATGATTTTTATATATATGAGAGAAGAGAGAGAGAGTATATATATATATATATATATATATATATGAGAGAATTTAGGGTTATATGTTTTTAATACTATTACAAATAAAAAGTTTCATAGAGGAAAATGCAAATAAATTGATAAATAAACAAAAATAAGTAAATAAATAAATAAAATAAATAAATAAATGTAAATAAATAAATAAATAAATAAATAAATAAATAAATAAATTAAATAAAAAAAAGTATATGTCAAAAAAACTACTTTCAAAGTAGGTATTAATGTTACTAATATTTATATACATATGGTTATTATTATAAAGGTTATAAGAGTTATATAAAGATATATATATATATATATATATATATATATATATATATAATTAAATATATATATATACAAAGTTATTGTTATATATATATATATATATATATATATATATGTTGCTATATATATATACATATTATATATACATATATATATACAAATACATGGTTGTTATATATATATATACATATTTATATATATATATTTATATATAAGAGATATATATACAGAGATATATATATATATATATATAATATATATATATGAGGTATATACATATATATATATATATATATATATATATACTAAGGTTATATATATATATTACTATATATATATATTATATTGCTATATATATTTATATATATAAGATATATTGCTGTTATATATATATATATATATATATATATATGCATATAGGTATATATTATATATATATTTATATATATATATATAATATAAATA
Organism: Trachelipus rathkii; assembly: GCA_015478945.1. NCBI lineage: Eukaryota > Metazoa > Arthropoda > Malacostraca > Isopoda > Trachelipodidae > Trachelipus > Trachelipus rathkii. The sequence continues at coordinate 14,149 of JABUQX010034809.1, forward strand.
ATGCTTCTACACAAAATATAATGAACCTGATCCAGTTCAATTCCTGTCATGGTTGCTAACAACCTTCGGTGCCAGAATAGGACAATAAGTGGCCGCCGCCACCCACATCAGTTGGTATGTGAAGATTTCAAGAATTTCAAAGGGAAAACAGAGCCAAGGGGAACTTGCGAAGTAATAATAAAAAGAAAATTAAATAGATTTTTAATATAATAATAATAATATAATAATACATACATACACACACACACACACACACACACACACACACAATAATAATGATAATAATGATAATAATGATGTAATAATAGTAATAATAATAATAATAATAATAATAATACATATATTAATACAAATACATCATAACACACACAATAATAATAATAATAATAATAATAATAATAATAATAATAATAATAATAATAATAATAATAATAATAATAATAATAATAATAATAATAATAATAATAATAATAATAATAATAAAAATAACAATAATAAAAATAACAATAATAATAATAATAATAATAATAATACAAGAATAATAATAAGGTTAATAAATAATACACACACACACACATATATATATATCATAATAATAATAATAATAATAATAATAAGAATAATAAAGGAAGGTAACATATTAAAAGAAATTTATTACATTTTATTAAAATAAAATGTAGCGAATAAATCAATAAATCAAGGCAAAAACGAAAAACAAAAACAAAAAACAAAAACAAGACAAAATAGCAACAAAAAAAAAAAATATATGAATAAATAAAATAAATAAATAAATAAATAAATAAGAAATAAAATAAAAATAAAGGAAATAAAAGTAAGTAATTATTTCCATTGAAATGTTTAACTTTCTTTTATTCCTAATTAGTTTTAGAAACTTCAAATGTAATGTTTATTAATCTACTTTACATTACATTACAGCTATACTTATTATTATTATTATTATTATTATTATTATTATTATTAATTATTATTATTATTATTATTATTATTATTATTATTATTATTATTATTATTATTATTATTAATATATTATTATTAATTATTATTATTATTATTATTGAGCTTTAATTATTATTATTATTGTTGGTTACAATATTATTAATTATTGTTATTATTATTATTGTTATTGCACGATATTGTTATTATATTATTATTATTATATTATTATAATTAAAATATATTTATTATTTTCATTTTATGCCATTTATATTATTATTATTAGTTATTATTATTATTATTATTATTATTATTATTTAATACTTACTTGATGTAAGAGTATCCAACAAATCTGATAACATACGCTATGAAGCTTATTAAAAATATGTTGCCTCGACCAACTTTTTCGACAATTACACGGAATACATCATTACAACTGCTGCTCAACTCAAACTTTAAAAAGTTAAACCAATGACAACAAAACATAAATAATAACACACACACACACACACACACACAATAATAATAATAATAATAATAATAATAATAATAATAATAATAATAAAATAATAATAATAATAATAATAATAATAATAATAATAATAATAATAATAATAATAATAATAATAATAATAATAATAATAATAATAATAATAATAATAATAATTATAAATATTAAAGAGTAAGTTCCCATATAAAAATCTATTGATTCGCCTTTTTTGTATTTATTAAAGCAATAAAACAATATATATTTTTATTATAAATAATAATAATTGTTACATATTATTAATAATAATGATAATAATAATAATAATAATAATAATAATAATAATAATAATAATTTAATTATTAAAACAATAATCACTGGAATAATTAATAATAGAATATACACACACACACACACACACACACACACACACACACACACACACACACAATTTTGATAATAATAATAATAATAATAATAATAATAATAATAATAATAATAATAATAATAATAATAATAATAATAATAATAATAATAATAATAATAATAATATTATTATTATTATTATTATTATTATTATTATTATTATTATTATTATTATTATTATTATTATTATTATTATTATTATTATTATTATTATTATTATTATTATTATTATTATTATATTACTCAGTAGCTTCAAAATTGTACCAGCTATTTAATGAGTGAAGGGTGCACCAGCCCCATCAAATAGTCGAAAACTTTTCCCAACTACAACTACTCCTAAAGTGCATATGACCGGATACTCGGTAATAGGTGTGGCTAGTCAGATCAAAGGAGAGTCGTTAGTTTTTAGCACAATATGCAAGAGGTGAAGCCACGCTCACCTTCGTAATGCGATTGTAATAAATAAAAAAAAAAAAAATAATATATTTAGATGTTGTAGTCGGTGTACAATATATGGATGACTTCCTTAACCTTCCCTAATAATGAATATATTATATACAAAATTAGCTTTATCGAAAAAATAAGAAAAGGATCGATCTCCTTTATGAATGATATTTGACCCTCGAGATATTGTATATAAAGAAAAATAATTTCTGTCAGATAGCTAAATATAAAATAAAAAGGACAGAATTAAAGAGATAGTTTTTGATGAGGATAATAAACCGTCAAAAATGAATTGAGTTTATGAAACTTTACCTGTTAATTTTTGCAATTGATGGTTAATAAAATTAATCATATGATTACAACATCTATTTTGACGTGCAATTGATTAAAAATGGGTACAATAGAAATTGCAACACATATAATCAACTGATAATGTTAAAAACATTATTAATGTTAAATTGTTTATGGAAATAACATAAATGTTCTTTACTTTAAATTCACACAACAATAACCTATATAATAATAATAATAATAATAATAATAATAATAATAATAATAATAATAATAATAATAATAATAATAATAATAATAATAATAATAAACAGGACACTAATAATAATAATAATAATAATAATAATAATAATAATAATAATAATAATAATAATAATAATAATAATAATAATAATAATAATAATAATAATAATAATAATAATAATAATAATAATAATAATAATAATAATAATAATAATAATAATAATACGTAAGAGTCAGCTGACAGGCTAAATTCTATCGAAAATTTTCGTAACGGAAATCTAAGTATGTATTAATAATATATGTCAGCTGATCGCTATACGCAAAATTGGAATAAAAGAAATGTATAGATATTTCAAGAATACAAATATTTAACTATAATATTACAAATTTTAAGATATGTTTTTATTGCTAGAATATTCTATATCAATGATTTATCAATACTATTTTAAAAAGATTTAAACCTTGTAAATTTCAACGCTTAAAAAAAGGACCAGCTGAGAACAGCGAACGGAAATTCGTACAGCAAAAAGTTGCCATTCGGAGTAAGCCAATATCTAAAATATCACTTTATTTTTCTAATAATAATAAAGTCTTTATTAATAATAGTTTTATTAATGTCAATACGTTATATATGTAATATCAACGATTTGTATTATTACCTATACGGATTTTAATATATTAACAAATATGAAAGATAAATTTTTTAAATGTTTTGATTGAATAAAAAATATTATCTTGACTTCCGACAAATAAATTTTAAGTTGCGATTTCAGCAATAGAGAAGAGCATATAATATCGAACAATGACGTCATTTATTAAAAACTACCATTCAATGATAAATCAATAATTTTCGATATATTAATCGGTATTTTCACTTCGCAAAATATATTACTTTTTAATGTATTAATCAAATGGAGGATAAATTGAGTATGTGTTTAACAAAACAAAACGAAAAAAACTATTAAAAAAAACATGTCGGAATAATGATCAAAGGAATTCGTTAACAGTACTTGTAATTTATTTTTTTTTATAATTGCATAAGAGGACAGGACAGGATTGAAAAATTCTGAAACTATATCTTCAGCTGCCTCCAATACCTAATGTAGTATTTCTGTAATCCAGGTAAAAAAGAAAAAGAAAAAAAAGTATGAAACATCAATTAAAATCTGGTAGAAAATTGTTTCTTTCATTTTGCAATATTTTAAACTCCGAATTTAGAATTCGAATATATAAAATAACGTGAGAAATAGATTGAAACAATTTGTAGAAAGCTAATTAAGGCCTCCTTTCTTCAGTTCGAAACAGTTCATAGGATCGACTAGGAAATTGAGAAAACCAAATAGCTTTCACAATTACCAGAGACTTTGAACCAATTGAAGAAACAATGTCAACAGAAAATTTAATCCTTAATTAACAGGAATAGAATCAAACCCGGATTTCTAGCACTGTTCTATATTAAGGGTAGGAGAGGAGGATCCTGTTAAAAAATGTGGAGAAATCTAAGCTGAAAAACCTGGAAAAGACGGGAAAACAAAAACCTATACACACTAATGTGACCTTGGTCCTTGAAAACCAACACATTTAACTGATTGAGTATAAAAAAAGTACGAATTAAAGAGATGTTTCCGCTTATCTTTGAGAAAGCGTTACAATTAATTAATCAACTGAGGTGATTTTTCTAAACCTACGTTTTAATTCCCATCTGAAGGACAGAAATTGTCCAAATTTTAATTTCTGATTATATTTAAAATAATTGACATAGATTGCAACGCGAACTAAAGTCAACTTTCCAAGCGATTCTAACAGCATTAAAGCAAGAGAGAAGGTTTAACAAAGAATTGGTGCTAAAACCAGGAACACTGCTTTTTATACCTCACAAAAAAACGCGCGAAAGCACTTGGCCATTATTATAAAACGATAATTATAATTTATTCATTAATTATAAATAAAATATCAAGAGTGACTTAAAACTTGTGTAATATATATATTACTAATTAGCTATAAAAATATTAAACGAAATAAGACGCGAATACCAAAAAGAATTGACAAGCAATTTTCAAGGACGAAATATGGAAACTTTTCCACAGGTTGATAACACTATGCAATTACTTCCACAGGAAAATAACTAAATAAATTTACTAGTACCTAACTAATTGTATGATAATTAGATATATACCAGCAGAATCAGTATGAAATTCTGATTAGATGGTATAAATATGAATGAACTTCAAACGAAACAAAAAAGAGAATAGTTGGATTTTAGATTTTTACAAAAGTGTGAACTTTGACCTTTTAATTATGGATCAGAGGGGTCAAATTAGATTATGAAACCAATATACAATAAATAATAGAGTTTTTTTGATTACGTGGATATATAAATTATATATACACTCCAAGTAATAAAAAAATATAATAATTTAATCGAAATTATTAATTAAAATGTGTCAGACTAATAGCTAAAATGGCTCTCTGACTTAAAATGTTAGTAAATCAAAAACTAGATATTCTAGTATTATGAAACTAGTACAGTAGTTAAACTATATGATAATTAACACATATGTGAAGTTTCAGTCTAAATCAACCTATAATTAACAAAAATAGATAAAGTTTGAAGTTACAAATTTTTTAAAATATATATATATATATATATATATATATATATATATATATATATATATATATATATATATATATATATATATATATATAAAAAAATTATATATATATTATATATATATATATATATATATATATATGGTGATATATTAGTAATGGCTGTCACACTACAGTGATTTTAACTTAAAACAAGGCTAGTTAACCTTTAGTTTGATCATTCATATATTTGATGGCAATCCAAATTTATTGGTTGCGATTTAAGGAGTTGAAATGTAATGAAAAGGAACGAAAACTCGAGCAACGAAAATATTTTAACTTTCTTAACAAATAAGTATCATATAATTTCATGTTAATATGACTTTTTTAAAAAAAGATAAAAAATAAAGCAAAGTATTAGACACATTTAAAGAAAAAACTAACCAAGTAGATAAGTCGGAGCTTTGAGTTCGTCAAGATACAAGAAGAGATACGTCTCTAGGAAGCCCCAATTCATTCCAAGGAAAAAGATTACTAACAAGAAGATGTCAATTTCAATCTTAGCTAAAAGCTTCCCAACATTTCTTAGCATATCTTGTTTTGTTGCTTCAACCTGAAGCAAAAGTAGACTATATAGAGATATAGAAGAGAGAGAGAGAGAGAGAGAGAGAGAGAGAGAGAGAGACAAATATATAAAAGAGAGAGGAAAGATATCTATGTTTATATATATATATATATATATATATATATATATATATATATATATATATTGAGGTAGGGAGATGACACCATTTGTGAGAGCGTTGGGATATGGAACGTTTGGTTAGGCTGGAATAATTCTTTACTTTTTGCTCTCAAATGTCCAATGGTTTTTTTTTTTCGTGCCTCACCGACACAGAGGATTTCTCCGTCGTACTTCTCGGCCTTACTTTTGAGGTGCTTGAAGTCATACCTAGTAGGCACTTCGCTTCTCTTCTTTCAGACATGTTCTACCTTCAACATCTATCTACACACTATTTCTTCTTCAAATAAATTTAAAATGGCAATAAATCATTTGTCATCTAAGATCCCATTGTAATTTCCTCCAAATATTGTCCATTATCTATTTCTTCTTACATCATCGTTTGGGTGTTAGCTGTCTTCGGTTATGGGGTTGTTGACACTGAGAAATTTCCAGTTTTCTCTTAAATTTCGACAATATTGGAAGTTTTTATTAAAAATTTCCATTTAAGCATTACGGCTTTGCCATTAACGAAAACTAAGAGTGCACAGAACATACATTCCATTATCTTATCCTTTATGTGCAACTCAAAAATATTGGTTCAAACTCCGCTTTAAAGACGTTGCTTTCGAGAATTATTTGTGTTCTCAAAACTCCAGAAACATATTTCATTTATTTTTTTTTCATTATGGAATTGTGCAAAATCGATCAGCGCCATAAATAAACTCCTTTTCTCAGAAGAAAATATAATAATTTTAGTTCCCTCCCCCCCTCTCTCCCTCTCGCTCTTTCTGGTACTTCCCTAATAATGTCTTTTTTAAGGAACATTTTAAAAGAAAATTGTGAAATTACTTAACATGTTGATATATATATATATTTTTTTTTTTTGCTATATCACTGCTTTATAATAATATAAATTATAACTCTGTCTCGTTTTCTTTCCTTTCTATAATTTGGGGACTGCCCAAATGGCGACCGACATAATTTCTGTACAGCAGCCAAAGTCGTTAGATAGGTTAGGTTAGGTTAGGTTAGGTTAGGTTAGGTTAGGTTAGGTTAGGTTAGGTTAGGTTAGGTTGGTTAGGTGGTAGGTTTGTTATGTTAGGTTGGTAAGGTAAGTTAGGTTAGCTAGGTAGTTAGTTAGGTTGTTAAAGGTTAGGTTGGTTTAGGTTTAGGTTGGTTAGGTTAGGTAGGTTAGGTGGTTTAGGTGTTAGGTTAGGTTTGGTTATGTTTGGTTAAGTTAGGTTAAGTTAAGATTTGATGGATTGGTTAGAAAAACTCTAAATAACCAGTTTTTTTTTTTTTTTTTTTTACAAATGTCAACCATTTGACCTGTCGATCATATTCCCTGTCGACCAATTTGGTACTAGCTTCCAATTTTAAAGGTTGCGATGAATAGTTCCACTTTCCCTATCAATATTAAACTCATTTTCCTTTTACATATATAGGACCTTATGAGTTTAATGGGTCAGTGAATTTTTTTGTTTTTTTCTTAATTTCTTTTTTCATATATTGATGGTATATATGGTTTGCAAGAGGATAAATAAATAACTTAGATTACGAAGAATCCTGAGGACTGAACATAGATTCAATGGAAAATCAAAATCCTAATATATCCTTTTACATTATGCATAACATTAAACAATTTTCAATAAGTTTTTGGGTATATCTTAATGTAATTAACCCATTTTCCGAGTTTTGGGCATTAAACCCTAAAACCAACTGCTTCTGATTTACTAATATACTTAATTAAAGAAATTTAACATTTATTATTGTTTAAAGGGATGTTCTATATTGTAAAAATGTTTAATTTGTAAGTTACATTTTATGTGCTGTATTATCGAGATTCATCAGTTCTCTAGACATGTTATCATCATCATCATCATCATCATCATCATCATTATCATTATCATCATCATCATCATATCATATCAATCATCATCAATAATCATCATCATCATCACATATAATAATCATATCATAATCTCATCATCCTCATATCATCACATCATATCATTTCATCATCATAATCTCATATCATCATCAATACATCATCATCATCATCATCATCATCATCATCATCATCATCATCATCATCATCATCATCATCATCATCATCATCATCATCATCATCTGTTCCTTGCTTCCATATAGCTAGTGGTAGGATGCTCAAACATGCACCAGGAATCCAAGG
>JABUQX010034809.1:35000-55000 GCA_015478945.1 Trachelipus rathkii
TTGAAAACATATATATTAGAATATGGCAGAGACTCAAAGATACAATAATATTTGAACCTGCTACGTCTGGATTCTATTTTAAAGGGGTCTTAGATAAAATATTTCAAGTTCGAAAGTTAGTATTTTGGAAAATGAACAACTCAAGTATGATAGATGATTATATTACTGTTGCTCATATTTTTTTATACCAAGAGTATTATGCATTTACAGAATTGTTACCCCGAGGACTCTTAAAATATTATTAATCACATCTTAAACTCTATAAACATTCATAAATTCATTTTACCGTCTCATAGAATATTGGAGAGGATCTATTTACCAATACAATCTTTACAGTAAAAAAAATGGCAGTGCCTGAACGAAAACCTTTTACATATGTGACTATGGATGGCGTTGACGTGTTGAAAATATATATATTACGTGTCATGATTTATTTAACTGGAAATTATGTAAAGATATAGAGAAATTTAATCTTAAGACTTACTAAACCTATATATGACGAATCTTTTTTAAACGGCTAATAATACCTTTATTCTATATAAGGAATATATTATATATATATATATTATATATATATATATATTATAAATTATATATATTATATATATATCATATATATTATAATATATATATATTATATATATAAATATATATTTATATAATATATATATATATATATAATATATATATATAAATATAATATATATATATATATATATATATATATATATATATATATATATATATATATAATAATATATATAAGTATAGTATAGTATCTACTATAATAGGTATATATAATTATGATATATATTATATAATATACTAATAATAATATATATAGATAATATTAATATATAGATGTAGTTATATTATATATAGTATAATATATATAATATATATATATATATATATATATATGATATATATATGTTATTATTATTATTTTTATTATTATTATTATATTATATGAGTATTATTATTATTATTATTATATTATTATTATTATTATTCTTCGTATGTTCTTTTCTCTTTAAATTCGTCTCTAGTGCATTTTCATTCAATTTATATTATATATATATATAATATACCCCACTATATATATAATACTATATATAATATAGTATATATCTATATATATATATATAGGTATATATTATTATATCATATTATATAAAAGAATCGTTTCAGCAAAACGTTTGTTTGTCATGCGGGAATGGTATAAATCTAGTAAGATAACCTAAATAGACTTGACTGAAGCAGGGCATACATCATATTATTTACGCATATCGAATATCGGATTATCTGGAAAGATAATTAAGCATTTTCACTTTAAAAATATTTTAATGTAAGTAATACAGCGATACGTAAATAATTTCAGGAAAATTTGAATGTTCATGTATAAATTATAGTATGATGGTAGTAGCTAATTATAATATGATATATATATATAATAATATATATTAAGTATAAGTACTATATAACTATACTATAATATATAATTATATTAATAGACTATTATAATTTTTCTATTAAAGTTTATACTAAATATATAAAATAATTGCTTAATAAAATTATATAACAATTAAAAATAATATACTATATATAATCATACTATATATATATAATATAGGCTATGTAAGCTATACTACGTATTATATATAGTCAGTTAATATGATAAGTAGCTCTATATAATAGTACTATATATAGTATATCATATATACATTAATAAGTAAATATTATATATATGCTATGTTTCTTATAACTATGTATCACTAATATTTAGTCGTACTTATATAAATAGTAAAGGTATATTATATATATATATATATAGTTATATGCTGTAGTATATATAAATATAGTATCTATATATATATATTATGTCCAGCTCACGTTCGTAATATATATATATATATATTATATATATATATATATATATATATGATAATATATATATATATATATATATATATATATATATATATTATATATATATAATATATATATATATATATATATATTTATTATATATATATATATTATCTATATTATATAATATATATAGATATAACTTAGGTAATATATATATATATATATAAGTATATATATAATTTAATAATGAAGCATAATTTTCTTGAAATTATTTACGTATCGTGGTAGTACTTACATTAAAAATATTTTAAAATGAAAACTTATTTTTTATTTTTATGATAATCCGATGTTTTATATGCCTTATTATACACATATTGTGGTTATTTTTACGTATAGTTTATACAACATGTGTTCAAATGACCCTAGTCGCTTAATCAATGGATCGTGGAAGAGAAGGAAGGGGGATGGGTGCTTGGTTGATTAGTTTGATCTATTGATTTATTAATTAGTTGAAATTTTTGGCAATAAAGAATAAAAAGATTTAGTAAAGACTTCAAATATTCATACAAAAACATATTTTTATGTTATATTTCACAAATGATAAAGTAAATATATATACTTTATTGACTCTAAGTCAGTAAGAAAATAAAGCAATAGCGCATGGTTGAATGGAAAGGTGTTGGTTTGGGGCGTTTGCTCTATTGCTTTATTGACTCTGTCTTAGAGTCAATAAAGTTCATATTTTTAAAATAAAATTTTAAAAAACTAACAAAAACATAAAAATGTTTAAAAAAAATTTTTAAATAAATTTTAAAATAATAAACAAAAATATTACATAAACCAAAATATTAATGTAAACTAAAAGTTCTAAATTAATAAAAAAAAACTTTAAATATATTAAAAATGCAACTTTAAGTATGCTATAAATATTTCATCATGCAGAAGAAATATATTAGTTTACAAATGTCTAAAGAAAATGAAATTTGAGGCTGATATAGTGATCATCTAATTTAATTATTTGTTGTTAGATGAATTCATTTCATTTTAAAGGGTACAGCGTTCGGTCCCCCATATCGTGCAGGTGTCTTACCATTTCAGACTCCTCAGGAAATCATCCATCATCGTTTCAGCACATATTTATTGATGTGACATACATTATTAGATGGGTCAAAAGCAAGTTTTTCCTTCATGGGCCTCACTCCAGGGGTGTCCAGACTAACCCGCCGCAACTTAAAACTATCAAATTCATGGTCTATGCGATCGGAAACGTAAAAAATGACACCAATATTAGTATATTAAACGCATATATGCTTACTCTGCACAACATATAACCTGTTCCTGATCAAGAACTTGTGCAGTGTTCTGTATCATGTGCCTTCTCCATCTCTGTTTTGTTCTTATTTCTTCTTCGTACTTTCTCCGTATTCTTCTCTTATGTATTCTCTATATTTCTCCTTTATTTCTTATATTTTGCTCGGGGATCCCACTTTAGGGGGCTATCGGACATTCTTGAGGATGATGAACCTATAAATCGGAATCTAGATGGGCGTAACATAGTGAAAGATATCTCACTCGGTCTATTATATGATTTCAACTATGGCCTCAGTAAAGCCTCCGGTGCAGTATTCCGCAGCATGAGCCATCAAGGTTGCCGTCCTCTTCTTATTCCTTCTCCGTCCTCTTTTCTTTTACTTTCCATGTGTCTCTCTTTTATTTTTTTCTGGAACATCTAAGGTCCTTAGATGCCATTGAGGGTTCTGAAACTCATGAAATCAAGTTCTTTGGTTCGAAAACATAGGAAAAGATACCTTACTCGGTCTATTATCCATTTATATACAGAATTCAACTCTATCTCCGACTCCGAATGTGGCTTCGTGATCTGCATCATGAGCCGTTTCAGATTCTAAACTCTTCTCTGACTCTATATCTATCCTGAAGCATGTCGGCTATTTATTTTAAACATGGTCACTGCCATATCCAAGTTAAAGAATTCAACATCCACTTTCAACTGGCGTTGCAGCATGAAACCGCAGCGCCACTGCGGTGAAAATACCAGCTATATGTGCTCCAAGCTTGAAAGCTATCTGAAAATTATTTCCCCCTCAAGTAGGAAGGGGGTTATATATATATATATATATATATATATATATATATATATATATATATATATATATATATATATATATATATATATATTATATATAATATATATATATATAAATATTGATATAATATATATATATGATTATATATATATATAGTATATATAATATATATATATATATATATATATATATTATATATATATTATATATATATTATATATATATATATATTTATATTTTACATCAAATATAAATATCGATATATATATTATATATTATATAATATACTATTATTTATATCATATTTGAACGAAAGCTAAAAATGATGAATTTATATACGTAAGTTCAAACAAAAGGAAAAAGGTTGGGACAAGAGAGAGATAACCAAAAGTGGCCGTGTTTCGATTATAAGGTCAAACTTCAAACTTTTAACAGAGAGATAGGGACTGGCTACTTTAGCTCAGTGGGTTAAAGCACCCGTAAACCATTCCGATAGACTATTGTTCGAATTCTCCTTATGAATTTGTAATTTTGCCTTATGTAGACCTTATTTAAAAGCTGCAACTAATTTAAAATAAATAAATAAAATTGAAAATATATTAAAACTCTTACAAAAGTAAAAATAAGTATATTAATATATATATATATATATAATATATATATATATATATATATATATATATATATATATTATATATATATAATATATATATATATATATATATATATATATATATATATATATATATATATATATATATATATATATATATAATATGACGTCATTCTGTGGTTCTTATAGTATGTGTGTGTCTGTCATCAAATAACAACAAAAACTAAAATGTATGTACATGAACGTATGTAACAGTACACATGTGTATGTGTAAAAAAAATTGTGGCTATTAGACTTATTGATAAACCCAACCCGGTTGTACCATGAACTACTGATAATTTCTGAAGAACTGCTTGCTTACTCTATTTTCTTAAATTTGGAATCGATTTTATAAGCTCCTATTTTTATTAATTATATTATATCACTGTTTTAACTATATTTTATATTAATATTAACTATTAGTACTTACTATCATGGAAAATGCTGAAGATATGGCTAATGTAGCTAAAATTCTGTATGCGAAATACAAATAAAACGTTAAAGATTTAGTTCCAGGAGAAGATCCATCGAAACTCGTAGCAATGACATCGCATCTTAGTGGACATTCGTTGGGACATGAAATGGAATCATATGAAGTGTCATTGTGTGTGATATCTGCTAAATAAAAAAAGCAACTGCCTTCACCGTTTGAGCTCGAGATTAGTCCATTAAAAAGTATCTGTAACAAATAGAGCAAATTATTTTACATGTAAAATTTATATGTAAAATTATATAAATGATGGCTGCAGAGTTGGACTCAGATTCCTGACTCTGCTGTGACTAAATCTTTCAAACGTCTGACTCAGACTTCCGACTTTCAAAACTTCAATTGGTTCGACTCATATTTCCAGAACTACACTATCTTATAATTTGTATTATTAGTAACATAAGTTATAGTGATGATACTATTTCTAGAATTATTTGATTTATTTTGAAGAAAATAATAAATTGACGGCAAATTTTTCAAGGTGTTAATTTTTTTTGCAGTTTATTATTATTATTATTATTATTATTATTATTATTATTATTATTATTATTATTATTATTATTATTATTATTATTATTATTATTATTATTATTATTATTATTATTATTATTATTATTATTATTATATTATTATTATTATTATTATTATTATTTTAAAACAATTATTGCTATGACTGATACTATTACTGCTGCTGCTGCTACTACTACTACTACTACTACCACTAATAATAATAATAATAATAATAATAATAATAATAATAATAATAATAATAATAATAATAATAATAATAATAATAATAATAATAATAATAATAATTCATAATTATAATATAAATATAATAAGAAATAAAAAACCTATATAATAATAATAATAATAATAATAATAATAATAATAATAATAATAATAATAATAATAATAATAATAATAATAATAATAATAATAATAATAATAATAATAATAATAATAATAATAATAATAATAATAATAATAATTAATTGATTAATTAATTAATTAATATAAAGCAATAACGTAGTTTCTCGTTTGTTAAAAAACTATATAATCCTAAAATTTATTAATTGTATAAAAAGAATAATGAATAAATATTAAAATGTTTGATTTTACCTTTTCATTGATATTGTTGACTGTAGCCAAGGTGACGTTGCTTAAACCATTGACAAATAATAAATCGTATTCTGGAGAGCTCTCTTCTGAACATATTTTACGGCAATTCTGTTGAAGAATGTAAAATATTTAATTAAATATTTATGTGAAAATTTATGTAAATATTTATGCGAATATTTATCCCAGATAAATAAAAAAAATATTTCCTCCAGTTAGGACTAAAGTTAGAGCTTTATGTCTTGTTAGTGAGGCCCTTCGGAAAAGGTTCCTGAGTTTCCCAAGGCCTACAGCAGATATCGCTGGCTGGACAGGCCTATCGCGGATCCTGGGTATTTATTCCATTAGTAACAAATCACGTCACTAATGTATTCATTTACGAATGAGTAATCCGAAGGTAAGCATAATGAAAAGATAGAAAAAATTCTCCAGCCATTTATGAGGGAGACCCTTCATTATTGGTTGGCTCCGGCTCCGGCTCCGGCTCCGGCTCCGGCTCCGGCTCCGGCTCCGGCTCCGGCTTAGCTCAGACTCTGGTTCCGGCTCCGGGCACATGTTGCTTTTCCACATAAGCAAAGAAAAACAAAAACTATCATCATGGAAATCACAATGTTCGAGCTTGAATAACTACTGCAAATCTGAGAGCTCACATTCCTTTATTTTTTTGAATTTTGAATATTTGCTCAATAAACTTGAGATATTTTTGCATTTTTTAATACAAGAAATATGAATAAAAAATAAATTAATGAACAAAAAAATTCGTTTTAAAATTGTTTTAAAAAAAAAAACAAAACAACAAAGGAAAATCTAAATAAAGCAAATAAAATCACTAAACATACAGCTAAGACTATAGCTATAAAAAAAATTCATAAATTATTTTGCATGTCTGTTTGTTTGATTGGTTATTGTTTGCAGCTTGTATAGGTTACTAAAAGAGTGGGGTATAAGTTAAATAATACTGTACCATACCTGAAGTCCATTAAAATTTGTCAAGTCGTACTGCATAAAATCATCTGAACACTCTCTCCATCCAAGCGAGAAATTTGAAGCATCGCAGTTGAACTCCATTGTATCTTTGATACTTGGAGGTATCGTTAGTAAAAGAGTATGAAAGAGTCCACTGAAAAATACATTAGCTGCTAATACCGTTGTGTAACTTCCAAATTTATCTGCAATCATTCCTGTAAATTTTAAAAGGAAAATCAAATAAATTTGAAATGCAAAATTCCATTCTTATTTGAGTGGTATAATTAATTAATTATTATTGGTGTTTTAAAAATAAAAGTTAGTAATATATTTATGTAAAATTTATATATTTCAATGTATTTTTTTTATTTGTATATTTGCGAGTAATAATAGTAAACAATTATACCGTTTAAAGGAATAACTAAATACAACTCAACGGTAAATTTTAATGTTAACCAAAGGTAAAATATATTAAATTAATCACTGCACCTTTCAACTAATTCAACAAAGATAGATTTACGCAACTTATTTTGGACTACTACTACTACTACTACTACTACTACTACTACTACTACTACTACTACTACTACTACTACTACTACTACTACTACTACTACTACTACTACTACTACTACTACTGCTTAGAAACATATGTTTGTTCTAAGTGAGCAAACTCATATGTCACATTAAATAAGTTAAATAATATACTAATGCTAAAACATGTAGCAACTATGATATTTAAAATACATAAACAGATCTCTTTTAAAACAGTGGACACATCCAAGACAATAAATAAACAGAAATGCTTGACAGACTAGCCTTGAGTGGACTATAGTCTTCGCTAGTCAGTGTTCTGTAGTTCTGTAGTTTATAACTAATACTAATATTGGTATTAGTATTAGTTATAACTAATACCAACATTGGTAAAAATCGAAATAATCAATAATAACGTTAATTTTACTGATAAAATATTTTCATTAATAATAATAATAATAATAATAATAATAATAATAATAATAATAATAATAATAATAATAATAATAATAATAATAATAATAATAATAATAATAATAATAATAATAATAATAATAATAATAATAATAATAATAATAATAATAATAAAAATAATAATAATAATAATAATTATAATAACATCAAATTTCCAAAACTATTTACTACCGATATGTTTTATGTGAAGATAAGGAAATTTCGTGAAAACTAAACCAAAAATATGTGGAACATGCAAATTATACTGTTTAAGGAACAAACTTAGGGGAGCCACAATTAGATTGTGGGGGACCTAACTTTGAATTTATAATATAACAATTAATATAATTCAAGACCTAAAGGGATAAAGGAACATATAATTACTTTTAGGTGCTTGATTGAAATATCATTTTTTCCAGATAAATAATGGTAATCTTGCCCGATATGTAAATATAAGAGTTGCCAAATGTTAATTTAGATAGATGTGTATTTTTTATTTTTATCTGCAAATTTTGTTGTATATCACCTTTGGAGAAATGTTTAGTTGAAATTTGAAAATGTTAAGCAATACCCTAAGGGTAAATCGCGTCGATGTACAGATGCCTTGGGGTTTACGGTTTGCTGGGAGTCCCCGCTTTGTTGCACCCCCTTTTCCCACGGGACTCATCCCCATGTCATAAATCCCTCTAGTTCTTTATTTTTCCGTCTCATATTTTATGCGCTCTTAAAAAAGCAAGAGCCTGAAATTCAGTAGTAAAGGGGTAAACATAAGTTCATTCACTGTAAAAAATGTCCCAACGAAAAAGTGTCAAAAATGTCAACGAAATTTTTAAATTATTCGGATGCTACTATAGGGTGTAGTGTACAAATTTGGTCGTTGTCTGCATTGAATATTTAAAGATCAGTTAAAATTTGCAGACCGCATACTATATAGCACCCACTTGTTGACCGCATACTACAGAGAAAGAACAACTGTAGACCATATGCTATTGAGTAAGCACAGCTCTAGATCTCATAATATAGAGTAAGCCCAATTAGAGACCACATACTATAGAGTAAGCAAAACTGTAGATAGCATGCTATAGAGCAACCACAACTGTAGACCACATAATATAGAGTAAGCATGACGGTAGGCCGCATACTATAGAGTAGGTAAAGTTGTAGCCCGCCTAATAATAAGTAAGCACAACTGTAGATTGCATTCTAAAGAGCAACCATAACTGTAGACCTCATCCTATAGAGTAAGCACAATTGTAGACCGCATACTAGAGAGTATCCACAACTGTAGATGGCATACTATATAGTAAGCCCAACTGTCGACCACATACTATAGAGAAAGCAAAACTGTAGACCACATACCATATAGCAACCACAACTGTAGACCGCATACTATAGAGCAAGCATAACTATAGACCGCATACAATAGAGTAGGAATAACTGTAGACAGCCTACCATAGACTAATCCCAACTGTAGATCGATCGCATACTATAGAGCAACCACAACTGTAGACTTCATACTATAGAGAAAAAACAACTATAGACCAAAACAAAAACAAACTAATAGAACCTCAAACTATAGAGTTAAAACACAACTGAATAGACCGACGTTACTACCTCAGCAAAGAAGCAAGACAACAGGTAACTATAAGACGGCACGCATAACATATAGAGTAATCATAATTGTAGACCGTACACCATAGAGTAAGGACAACTGTGGATCGCATACTATAGAGCAGTGGTTCCCAACCTTTTTGAGGCTATTACCCATAAAGCCGGTTAGATATTAGAGCAAAATACCCCCAAAGAAAATCTTTAGTTTAAAAGCAAATAGGCTTTAGCTACTTGCCTTTTTTAACTTTAAATTGTAGCGAAAAAGTAACAATAATCCCTATTTTAAGATTAATTTTTAAATAATACTCAATAAAATCAAATACCTGTTTTTTTTTAACTATTTAATTATTAAAAATCGAAGAAATAATGTTGAACAACGTAAATGCATAAGAAAAGTAATGACGGACGGTTTGATAATGCTAATTTATGAACATTTGTTTCTCATCCTCTTGGTGCAAGCCTTCGGCCAGATCGCCACAATCGTAAGCTCTGACCTCCAAGTCAACTCCGTTCCTTGCTTTTGTTTTGCTTTGCCACCCATTGTCGAACAATAGCACTTTCACAGCATGTGGTACTTTGTACGCCCAGACAATTTGATCAGTAATATTCAAGCTATTTTTCCCGAATAAAAATAGGAACATCCGTCACCAATCTTTCCCCAAAATGTGCATCTGAAATCGATTTCAGTGTTGTTGTCCACTACTTCTCACAATTTCAGTATCTTAGAACGATATTCCGTATCAATCCACTGAACAAGGGTCTTAGCACACACACCAAACATCTTACATTTGGCGAATTTTCACAATCAAGAAAACAAATATTTGGTGATAGAATTACTCTAGATTGACCAAGTGGAGAGTTATTTTAAATCTCGGTACCCAGAATGCAGCATTATAATTTATCATTTTCTTCCGTCTGGAGCACCATTGTGTAGTTCTGGAGAACATCGAAAACAATCCTCAACTCCAGCTCGCCGCGTTACTTTTAACGAGGTCAAAGCGCAATTTGCGACAAGAAGACAACCTTATCTTGAGCTTGTATAAAAATATCGTCATATTCACCTATGAGCAAGGTGAAAATTAGAAGCGTCATTTATTTCTCCGAAGAATTCTTGCATGATTTTAGCCACATCGCGGTAGAAATACCAGTAATCTGTTATTTTTGGCGATGGTGCCGGCGCTGTTGTGTTACAACCTTCGCCAGTGACCGATCGTGGCATATTAAGTACACATTTACAAAGCAATTTCTTCTCAAGCCTCACGTGCAACGCGTTAGCAACCACCCTCTGCCCACCCTGAATAAACCAAAACGCACTTTCTGTGTAGATAAAGACATGTACGAAGCTTTACCGATATCCAATCAATCCATATCCAATCATGCGCATAACAAAACAAGCAAACAATTATTTATTTAAGCCAAATGAGTGAAATCCCAGCTTTGATTCTTCGCTACAAAAACGCCACATGTGAGGACGTGCGCCAATACTCTTCGTAAGCCGATAATTAACAAAGCATAAAATAATATTATCAACTCACCATGCTTTTGGTTCTTGTCAAAACATACGCATCGATATGGAATATCAGAAACGGCTAACGGAAACTCCCGGCGCGGAGATCAACACACTTGCAGCACTCACACATTGGTCATGGGCGGCGGACCCCACCGCTCGTACGCTAACCTACTGCCTTACTTACAAACGAAAGAAACGATCTAGCGCGATGCGTTTGCCTGGCTTGTATTCGTATTTTAAGTAACTAAATTGTTATCTAAAAACTTTTTGATTCACAACTAATAACTACACGACTAGTGATCTTAAGATGTTAGTTACGCATCTGGATTACAGATAATCTTTGTTAAAATAATTTCGTTTTGTGGACTGTACGGATGAATCAATCCTCTGATAACAATCACAATTTACCCCTCGAGAAACATCTCATATTGCACCACATATTGGGAGGATACCAATTCCAGAGCGTTTAGGACATCACACGCACAGGTTGGGAATCGCTGCTATAGAGCAAGTAGAACTGCATATTATAGAGTAAGAACAATTGTGGACAGCGTCCTATAGAGCAGCCACATCTATAGATGGCATACTATATAGTAAGCACAACTGTAAATCCAATAATATTGAGTACGCACAACTGTAGACCGCATACCATAGAGATAAACACAACTGTAGAACGCATACTATAGAGTAAGCACAACTGTAGACCACACATTATAATAGTATGTTATTTTCCTATTAGAAAAATTATTAAACAACTTTCTTATAAATTATGTAATTTCGGCGTTGAATTTTTTTCTTCAACTATTTTTCTTCATTTATTTACTTTTTTTGACATATTTTCCATTTTTCTGACATTACTTTCGGCAATTTTTGCACTTTTGTTAACTGGTGGATAAAAGAGAGTAGTTTAATAGTTATTTAACATATAATTAAAATGGGGGTAAGATGTCAAGTTCGAGGATCAGGGCCCTCTTAACCGCTAGGCAAACTAGGCAAATTTTAAGAATTTTAAAAATAGTTTTACAGGCAAATTATATTATAATCCTAGCATTAAAATTGCTTCCATGATGAAAAGTGAAAAATGTGACATTTTATTAAATTGTGATCCGTTTATAATACTAATATAGCTATTAAATAATCAGGTTTACAAAATGAAGTGATGGAAGGTTTAACTTAATTAATAGAATATATTCTATGAATTAATAGAATATATTCTATGAATTAATAGAATATATTCTATGAATATATATATTCATAAGATAAAAAAAATAATCCCTGATATGTTAAAAGCAAAAAGATACTGAAATACTCTTTATTTTATTTACTTTAATTTATTTTAAGAAAGTTTAGACCACGAACTTTTGTATTAAATCGATGAGAGGAACTTTATATAGAGAATTTCACATAAAGAATCGATGCAAGGACTTTCGTCACATAAACATACTTCATAAAAGTGAGTGTATATGCCAACACATTAGAAATATAACGCCAAAAAATTCCCCCTGTTTAAACAATGCGAGAATCTTATTTCAATTTCATTGAACAAATTGATAAAATGCATCTTATTTATTACCTGATATAAGATATATACTATCAATGTATCTTATTTATTGAATTATCTTATTTCTTGCCTGATATAAGATATATTCTATCAATGTATCTTATTTATTGAATGTATCTTATTTCATACCTGATATAAGATACATTCTTTGACTGTATCTTATTGATTGAGTGTATTTTATTTCTACCTGATATAAGATACATTCTGTGAGTGCATCTTATTGACAGAATGCATTTTATTCAATACCTGATATAAGATACAGTCTATCAATGTATCTTATAGATTGGCTGTATCTTATTTCTTACCTGATATAACTGGCCCACCAATTGCAGCTATCGGGAGAAATGCATAAATAAGGGCAATCTTGTCCATATCAATTCCTCAGAACTTCCATGTGGAAGAGTTAGATATAGGCAGGAAACAAAATGGCACCTGATATTAAATTACTTATACTATATTATTAATATTATTATATTAAAGCTGATATATATATTATATATATCTATATATAATCATAAGATATACAATATAATATAACCATATCTAATCCTATCATAATACTATAAGCCTACATATCATACTATATATAGCTATATTATATATTATATATATATATATATAATATATCATATATATAATATATATATATATACTATCAAAATATTATATATATATTATAATACTAAATACTTGCATATAAATAATATAAAATACGTACATATGAGGCTACTATTAGACTCAATATACAGTTACCTATGTATAGTTATTACCACACACCATGGATCAATATATATTAACTCCATATTAGAATATAAAAAGTATATATATGTTGTATAAAATAATAATACTTATCCTGCACACAACACACAACCTTAACTAGTGACAAACATAACATCACCAATAACCTCACAATAGAATGCTAAGACAAAACTAACATCATCACGCCAACCACGCGAGCTATATATCACATCACACCTTAAAACAACCAGTAATCACACCATCTACATAGATACAACAGCTATAGCTAAACATCAACTACAAAAACGACGCTCATAGTTGATAGTCACTACACTTATAACCACACAAACAATAAGAGATCGCATAATGACCAAGACCCCAACCATGCCTATATATCAACCCAAACAATATATTATAATTCATAAAACACCATCACCATTACACTAAACTGAACAACAACCACAAATAAACTCATCCACACTCTCACGAATATATGTATAATATACCACACACAGAAAACACAAAATCCAATCCCACGCACACAAACCACCATACTCACGCGAACGTATATACCTACATACAGAACACCTAACACAGTAGATAACAACACTCAACTAACTTAAATAGGGTAACTTACATAGCTACAATATAAATACCTATTATATTATATTAACTATAAACATAATATACTACAGATACTAAGTACCTCACTGGTGTTGCGCCTAATCTACCAGGTCAGCTTTCTTGGAAATTGCTTTTTTGAATCCGCACTAGGGTTCTAACCAGGGTTGACCAAAGCAAAGGGTGCGTGAATTGGTGGGTGCGAGTGACTGTGCGTTGCGGGAGAATTTCGGTTTGTTAGGTCAACCCTGCTTTATAACCCCGGAGTTGCACTCCGAGACTTAATTTAGCTCTTATTAGTTTATTTTAATGGCCATCAGTGGTCCTAGTATTTATTCAATCAGATAATTATTATCTATTAATATGGAGAAAAGAGATTCCTTCACACTAACCCAAACACTATGGCAAAGAGACAGAGCTTTTATTGGTAATAGTAATCAACATCTGTCTAAAACAAGATAAATCTATCCGTAACACAACACATACACCACACTGAAAGCTTTCCTTTTCTTCTTCAGTTTGGATGTAAAAGTTTCCTTTCAGGAATGCTATCCTCTTCTATCCATACACACAACATGTAATTATATAACACAACATAATAACTTACAACACACTATCATACAACAACATATACCAGATAACTAATTAAATTACCATACCTACTATATATACACTATACTAACATTTGCGTTATACAGACTACTAATATATATTATATATATATTGTACACTATAATATATATATATATATATATATATTATAATATATAACTACATACTACTATACTATATATCATACTACATAATACTATATATTCTATATATATATATATTATATATATACCTAACATAAATATATGATACTTGATAATACATACTACTAATAAAGACAAACCTAATACATATATATATTACTAATAGTACATATATAATATATAATAAATAATATATAATATATAACTAACCTCTATTATAATAACTATACACTATAATACGTACTATATATACTATATTAATACGATATATATATAGAAACTATTATAATAACTATATATATACAGTATATAGTATATATATATAATACTATAATATATAATATTATATATATATAATATATATTATTAAATTAAACAATAATTGACATATACTTTCAAATCAAATAGAATATTTTATAATATTTATTTACTTAGCAACTTATTCGTGTATTTAATAAATTATTTATTAAATTATTCATTTTCAACATTTATTTCAAATAATTTTCGATTTTAAATTTTAAGGTTTTTGCATTTTGATAAAGTTAAATTATAAATTATTATAAGACTATAGTTATAGATTGAATTATTTTTGGAAAAAAGTTTTTAAATGTAAATACTATCTAAATAGTACTAAATATTAATAGATATTATTATTACTAAATATTATTATTAATAAATATGAACAAATATTAAATATATATATTACTAACAATTGTTAACATAGATATTTATTTTAACAGATTTAACTTCAAGTCTGTTAATATGAAATTTTTTTTAGACAGATTTAACATTAAGGCTGTTTATATAAAGTTTTATTTAAGAAGACTTAACTCTAAGTCTGTTAATATAAAATTTTATTTTAACAGACTTTATTCCAAGTTTTTCAATATTAAGCTTTATTTTAGGAAACAACTCTAAATTTTAACATAAAGCTTTATTTAAATGACAAAACTCCAATTCTGCTAATGTAAAGCTTTATTAAAAGAGACTTAACTCTAAGTCTGTTAATGTAAATATTTATTCAGGCATACAACCCCAAGTTTGTTAATATTAAGCTTTATTTTAATAGATTTAACATCAATTTTCCTAATAATAAGCTTTATTTTAACAGTCGTTACCCCAAGTCTGTTAACATAATGCAATATTTAAACAAACTTTAAATATATCTGTATATATAACTGTTTGTATATCTTTATATTGATTAACCAATATCTGGTATTAAATCAGTAAAACAAGCTATGTGGAAATAGTACAGTCTGTTGAAATAGAAGAAAAACATCCAACATTATACATTACTCAGTATTTCAGAAATATTTTATAACATTAAATAAAAATAAGGATTTTATATAAAAACTTTTTCCTTTTTTTTTTCTTTTTCTTTTTTTATATTATAGCTCACATCTCGCTGGCAGTACCTATTCTAGAATGTACTATTAAAATTTTATAATTTTTAATCGTATTTTTCTAAAAAAAAAATAAAAAAAAAAACTAAATATCCTGCAGTAATAAAAAATAACTTCTATAAATTATAAAAATTCTAAGATATATAAAAAAGATTAACCATATTTTAAAATCAAATTTTCAAGTATAAACGGAAGTAATCAATTTTAACATTAACCTGTACAGCGAATTACTAAGAAGTTAATTTTAGTCTGAAATACGACTGTATATATGATTTTAGTCTGAAATGTAGAAAATCGTAAAAGCCTTGAGTAAATTCTATAAAAGTTTGTTTATTTAAACAATTTTCAATATAAAATAGTTCATATATATATAAATATATTATATATTATATACCTTACAACGTATATTATTATATACTATATATATATATATATATATAATATATATACTTACTATATATATATATATACATATATACTATACATACTACTGTAAGAACCACTATCATACTTATATATATACTATATAATATTTATATATACTATACACTAGTGGACCATAGTACCGATCACTACATATATACATAATAACTATATCCATAATATATATATATTATATATAAATATTTATTATAATAAATAAAATCTAATAATATATATATATTTATTATACATATACATATATACTTATATATATATATATACATATATACTATATATCAACTAATCATAATAAACACAAATAAATACTATATACTACTATCAAAATAATATATATCTATATAATATACTATTATATACTAACTACTTATATAAACTATACCATAATAATAAATATATCACCCTATAACATAATACACTCTCGCACGCAACACAGATAATATAATTAAATATAACTAATATAAATATCACACCAAATCAACTATACAATAATCACACCTAACTCATAAATATATATATATATATATACTACTATACCTAACATATAATATACTATAATACTATAATACACTATAATTACTATACTATACTATAATTCTTCACTAATACTATAACAAAAATATCACTAACAGTGAGATAATAATAAGACACCGATATTACGGCTCAACACACGTAACAATAACAAGCTACTACATAACCTCACTCACCACGCACAACAACACAACCACAACAACAACAACCAATAAATACTATTATACTATATATACAAACAACTACTACATAAACTTAAATAACCCTATGCTATTAATAATATAATATAACTAATAACTATAATAATCCTCAAAAATACTATATACTATACTATACTATATACATTGTACTTATCATAGTATACTATATAACAATAATACCTACTTAACTACTTACGCTATAATACGTATATAAACTAACCATCAATCATAATAATAGCCTATCACTATATATATATATATAATATAATAGTAAATGTGATATGATATAGTATGTATTATTATAATATAGTCATTATATATCTATAGTATATATATATATAGTATATAATATATATATATATTATATATATATATATATAATATATATATATTATATATAGATATACGGTATATTATAGGGTATATTATATAATGTAGTTAATATACATATTATAAGTATATATATATATATATATATATATATATAGTATTATATATATATATATATATATATATTATATAATTATATATATATATATATAGTATATAAATATATATTATATATATATAAATATATATATTATATATATAATATATTATATTATATATATATATATATATATATATATATATATATATATTATATAGTATTATGAGTATATATATATAGTATATATATAGTTATATATAGTTATTATATAATATATGTGAGTATGTATTGAGTATGAGAGTTATAGTGAGTTATATATTATATATAGTTATATATATATTATATAAAATAATATATATAGATATATATATATATTATAGTATATTGATATATTATATTATATACTATTATATATATATTATTGCTATATAGGTATATATAATATAGTATATATATATATATTTGCTATACTTTATATATATATATATAGTGATGAGTAATGTTTTAGTATTATTATTATTATATATTAGTAATATATATAAATGTTAGTATATATATGAGGAGCGGATAGATTATAGTGTAAATTATATATATTGTATATATATAATAGTATATATAGTATTATAGTAGTAGTAGTATTATATATATATATATATATATATATATTTGAGTATTTAGTGTTAACAAATAATATTATTATATTATTGTATTATATATATGTGTTTTATATATTATTGATATTATATTATAGTTAGGTAGTATATATTATATATAGTATAAAAATATATAGTGTATATATAGTGTATAGTAAGGTATGTATGTAGGTGATGGATAATGGTGTGTGGTGAGTATTGATTATATTTATAGTTGAGTATGAGAGGTGAGGTAGTATATATAATAGGTGTATAGAAGTGAGTGAGTAGGTGAGAGTGTGTAGGGTAGGTATGTAGTGAGTGAGTGTAGTAGGTAGTGTGAGTAGTTGGTAGGGTGTGAGTAGTATAGGGGATAGTATACATATAGGTAGTATTATGTAGTTATATATAAATATATATATATATAGTGAGTGTATTAATAGAGTAGTGAGTATATATATTATACGTATTAATATATATTATTAGTTGTATATATATATTATAGTTATAGGTAATAAGAGTAACGTTATGGTGGTGAGTGATATATTAGTATAGTGAGTATAATAGTTTTATAGTAGATATGAGTATTTATAGTATAGTGTATGTGTGTATATAATAATAATGTATATTTATATTATTATATAATATATAGTAGGTATATATATATTAGAGTATAATATATAGTGAGTAGTAGTAGTAGTGGTAGTATATATATAGTTATAGTGTGAGTATATGATGTGAGTGGTATATATAAATATATATATATATTATAGTATATAGAATTATATATATATTAAATGTATTAGTATATATATTATATATATATAAGTATATCAAAGTTTGTTTATTTTAAACAACTGTTCATATGAAATTTAGTTCAATATATAGTAAGATATATAGTGAGAGTATATATATTATATAGTATATATATATTATATATATAGTATATAGTGATATATATTATTATATTATAGTGTAGTGGTTATATTGATATAGTATAATATATATATTATATATTAATAAGTATAAAGTTATTATAGGTATGTAGTATAATATAATAATTATATTGGTGCTGGTTTTGTGTATTAGGGTATATATAAGTAAGTAGTGTATATATATATATATATATAGTATATTTTCTAGTTATATAGTGTATATATATATATATATATTATATATATTAGGGTATATATAGTGTATAATTATATATATATTAGTAGTATAGTATATTAGCAATTAATGGGTATATATTGTAGTAGAGTATATATATATATTAGTTATTGGAATGGGTATATATATAGTTATATATATAGGTATATAGTAGGTTAATAGGTATATATATTACAACGTTAAATATGATTTGAAGAAGGAAACTACTA
>JABUQX010034809.1:60000-87500 GCA_015478945.1 Trachelipus rathkii
TTAATAATGAATATTGGTGAATAATAGTGAATAAGATAGTAGAGAAGTAATTTTAATAAGTGGTAATGAATGGAATAATAAAAGAATATAATAATGAATAATAATAATAGGGAATGAAATAATAAATATGAATTGTAAGGTTAATGGAATAATAATATATGGGTATAGAGTAATAGATTAATAGATTATATGAATGGAATGGGAATGATGTGATAAGTAATAATAATAAGTGTAATAATATATTAATAATAATTGAAATTAATAAGGTGAATGACAACCAAAATATGTATAATAATTGAATTATATTCATAAACATTATTGGTGTTGTGAGATCTAAGTGGAATAATAATACTAATAAGGATTAATAATTGATGATGAGAGAAAAATGAATGAGAGGTGTTACAATGTAGTATTTGAATATATGAATGAAAAATATATCAGATAATATAAGACAAAATGGTCCAATATTGAACCATTATTGCACGGTAATAAACTAATAATGTAATAAAATTAATAATGAATAATTAAGTAATAATAAGTTAATAATGGGTTAGTATAATATGAACACTTACGATTTTTGCGAGATTTCAAGGGGTTCCTGGCGGCCTAATTTTTTCCGCTCCCCATTTAAGAATGGAATTTTTTCAAAGAGTGTTCTTGAAGTTGGGCTAACGTTTTCAAAACACGACTTTTCTATTCAGTGGTGGGAATCGATTGGGAAAGTTTAATATTTGCCCCGAGTATAAGATTATTTACAGGACTTTATATAAATTAATTTGCATTTAATTACTGTTGACGATTAACTTAATAAAAAATCCCAATTACGTTTGCAACAATAAATTGTTTAGTTTTGTTTTTTGTATAGATTTTTTTTTTTTTTTTTTTTATTCTTTTTTATGTTCTTTTTTTATTTTCTTTTTTTTTTATTTTTCGCAAAACTTCGATGAACGACCCACACAAATCCAACATTCATACACTTAGACGGCCAGCTACAACAGAGCCACCACGCCCACACCCAAACACACCAACCAAACAACCAAACTTTAACCCTTTCCCAACACAGTACTGAAAACAAAAGAAACACATGCGAACAAAAAGTACCAGAATCTGTCTTAATACCATCTAGACCAACAGGCAACACACAACGCCACACACCAGGAGAGTGGGGGATGGGGAATAGAACTATACTTTGGCAAAAAAATTTCTTTTGTGTGGTGGTTTTTTGTGGTAAGGAGATTTAATTTTAATTTTATTTGCAGTATTTGATTTGCAAATTTTAGTTTGCAAATTATATTGCTATGACAATAAATTAAGATGAGTATTATGCAAAATTAATATGTTCATTTATACTTTTTGTGATTTTTTTAACTTACATGATTTCATGTGGGATTTTTATCATTAATGTGTTTTGGCAAATAAATGCTAAAGAGTATCATTGTTCATTTAATAATTGAAATTTTCAGATGTGATAGGATTGGGTGAGTTACACAAACACATTTTTTATTTATGAATATTTTTGTATGCTCAACCATTTGCGATATGTGATGCCAAAAGTAGGTATAAAGAAAAATACCTAAGTAAAAGATGTGTAGCTCACTCAATTCTATCTCCTCCAAACTTTATACTGATTGGATAAAGTGTAAAATAAAAATGGAGCAAATCTTAAATTTTTAACTTTTCCCATAAAAATATATTTTTTTAAATCCTCAGATTCTATTCATATTTAGATATTGCTTAGATGAGGCATAAACTAACAAATTTTACTTACAACACATCTAAATGATATTTCTGCTTCAAAATGATGGTACTCAAATTGTGTCACAAACTTGAAGCTACAAAACAAATGGTAAGAAACAAAAAAATGCTT
Source organism: Trachelipus rathkii (assembly GCA_015478945.1). NCBI lineage: Eukaryota > Metazoa > Arthropoda > Malacostraca > Isopoda > Trachelipodidae > Trachelipus > Trachelipus rathkii. Next base: position 61,868 of record JABUQX010034809.1, read on the forward strand.
GAAATCAATGTTAGAACTCTCCCAATTATACACCTTTTTCGAAAAATAAGATGTAGATTGAATGAAAATTGAAAAAGTTATCACCAAATTTCCTAACAATTTCCCTGTGGCATTCTCAATGAAGAGGATTCCAAAGTTGCTACCATAAAGGGTTAACAATGTTAAGCTAATGTTAACAAACCAAACCTAACCTTAACAATGTTAACCTATATTCATAAAAATCTTTTTCTTGGTCCACAGACTCAAGCCAATCCCCATTCATATTGTAGTTAAATTTTTTATTTGGGAAACCTACATGAAGAACCTTACACTTTTAACTATTAAATTTAATTGCCACTTATCTGTCTACCCAAAAACTTTATCAAGATCATTTTTAATCTTTATAAGGTAATTCTATTAGGTTAGAAAATCCATTCCAATTTAATAATTTTTACAGAAAACTGCAATTGCATTGAAATAAAGAATAAATACAATAAAAAGTGTTGCAAAGTCTTATAATGTTATTAATGAATGTAGCAAATATCTATATACTTAATAATAAAGATCCATTTGTTAAACATGAACTTGTCCAGTTTTTTTTGTGCGACTAAACTAAATTTAGAAAGCTATGGGACAACTGCTTGCATTTAGGGTAGTAGTAGTAGGGAGGAAGATTTAGAAAATTATGAGAAAGTTAGAAATGAACTTAAACAGTCAATATGAAAGGCAAAGAGGGTTGTGGAAATTAATTTAGCAATGAATAGGCTTTTAGTTTTTATAAATTTAAAAATAAGAGCAAGACAATTGACCCAATTAAAATTAATAAAAATTTAGTAAATTCAGATAAGGAATTGATTAATATTTTCAATGCTTATTTTGCATCAATGCTTAATGAGGAAAGAATGAATAATAGTTTAGAGACTAATAGTTCCAGTATGCATGTAATGATTAGGGTGACAATTTGAAATTGAGATGAAAGAAATTAAATCATTACTGGACCACATTGACAAAGCTAAAGCTAAAGGTCCTGATGGAATATATGGCAGAATTCTAAAGAAGGAGGGTAGTAGTAGCAGCATTGCAAAGGCACTGTATTTGATTTTTAAAAGACCTATAACATTTGATGAGGTAGGTCGGCGGGGTTGACGTGGGACCACTTTAGTATAACTTGGTCTCCCGGCACTTCATCCCCTAATGACTTTTTGGACAATTTTTTTTTTTGTAATCACGGCCCTATAGTCGGCAAAGCACACAAAAAAATAATTAATTTAAATTCTAATAATAAAAAGTTTTATGTAAAGTTGAATTAACGCGCGAGTAAAAATTGATGATGGGGTGAGCGGACCACCATTGAGGGGTGACTCGACCATCTGTTTAATTGTATTTACGCGATAATTTCAATTTTATATTTTAATTACTTAATATAATAATATTTCATATTTAAAAATTCAAATAAAGTAATTAAAATGTCAATATGATAAATAAATATGAGTATATATAAATAAGGTGCTCCGATTCACCCCATCATCCAAAAAAAATTTGTTGACCACTTTCCTTCTTTGTGTGTTTTTTTATTTAAAATTTCATTTTTTTAAAAAATTTCACTGTAATTTATAAGTAACTTTTATTACATTTAAATTAATATTACGGTAATAAAAATGTCCCAAATATAATACGTAAAATACTAAAAACAATGGTGGTCACCCCTCCTTCTTATTATTTTCGGGGGGGGGGGTGGGGTTGGACGGGGAGATCCGGACCAATTAGGCCCCGTGATTTTGCAACTAATACTGCTTGGATCAAAAGTTTACTTTGCCAGTTTAAAAGCTAACATACTGGAGTGTATCCACTGAAAAATATAATTAAATCCAATATTAATTTCCAGTACATTTTGTTTGATAACGTAAGTTAAAAAAAATCCATCCTTTTCAAACACTTAACTGTATTGAAGGAAATTTTGTACCCTAGATAGAGTAATTTTAAAATATAAAACACTTTCTAAATGTGAATTAACACAAATAAAAATCTTGTTTTAGTAATCCAAATGAACCTATTAGCGTATGAAATTTGTACGGAAAAAAATTTTTTTTTTATTATTTTTTATTTTATTTAATGTGACCGAATCACCCCTCCTAAAGAGGCGGGTTTTCCCGGTACCCCGCCCGACGCACCATGCGGAGGACTGGCGAATGAACAGGGCATATGTGATATGCCTGTTTATGAGAAATTTGAGGAAGATTTGAGGAAATTATAGACCAGTTAGCTTAACACCGGTTATAAATTAGTTTTATTTATATTAAATGTTTTAATATGGAGAAATTATTTGGATTATAAGATACTGTTTGACTCCTAGAATGGTTTTAGAAAGGGAAAATCATGTCAGACAAATCTCTTAGAATATATCCAATACATTACTGACTGCATTGACCAAGGAGATCCAATTGATATTATATACCTATTTAGATTTCAGTAAAGCCTTTATAAGGTTCCCCAAAAGTTAGTTAACTGTTTATAGGATGGTGTATTGATTGGGTTGATTAAAAGAGTGGTTGATTGAATTTAGAAGCAGGGTACTACCAGATGGCAATAAGTCATCATGGGAAATAGTGAGAGTAGTGTCCCGCAGGGTTCAGTATTGTGGCCATTATTGCTCCTCATATATATAAATGATCTTGACCAGGGACCTAAATGTAAGGTTTCTAAGTTGGCAGAATGATACTAAAGTGGTTACTTTAGTAAGGAGTAGTGATGGATGTATAAAGATTCAAAATGATCTTGATAAACTTCTTTGGTGGGCAGATAAGTGGCATATAAATTTTAAAGTAAAAAGTTAAGGGTCTTCACCTAGGTTACTCAAATAAAAGATTTAACTACAATATGAATGGGGATTAGCTTAAGTCTGTGAACTGAAAAAAAGATTTAAGTAAGATAATAACCAGTAGGCCTAATCTGAAAGTAGCTAATCAGTGTTTGGAAGCAAGAAATAAGAGCTAATAAGGATAATTGTGGAGCTAAGTGTAATCTAAAAACATTATGATTTTTTTTTTTTTTTTTATCCTTGAAATTTTTATATAAATTCAATGCAACCCATATTAAAAAAAAAAAAAAAAAAATTTTTTTTTTTTTTTTTTTTTTTTTTTTGGTGTGATTCAGCTTAGGACCCAATAAGTTAAGGTTATACCATAAGTTTTATTAAGTATACACAGTAAATCTGTGTCTACTTAACAAATATTATAAACTTAATGAGTTTTTAGACCTAAAACGAAAAGTGCTAGACATGGCAATGCTGTTTACATCTTCAAGCATGGGTAGGAAAAATATATTTAAAAAAAAAAACAGATTATCAGAAAATAAAATCAATTTTGCGATAGATTACGTTCAGCTTCACAATTACCCTAATAAGATACTAGGTATAATAAATTGCAATATCATTTACAAGAGTAAGAAAGTTATAAGTAAGCTGTATAATAGCTATATTAGATCAACATTAGAGTATTATGCACAAGTTTTGGCACCTTATTTAAGAAGGCATAGATATGCTGCAGAGTATAATGTAGAGAAATAAGGATGATTTCAGAATTTGAAGGTAAGAGCTATGAGGAGAGGCTGAACAAGTAAGGTATGTTTTCTGAAGACAGGCAATTTTTTAGAGGGGAAAAAGTCTGCAAAATATTTACTGTACATCTATTAGTAAAACTAACCAACAAATTCTTTATAGTAGACTATGGACAGGAGACCAAGAAACAATAAGAAAATTAAGAAGGTATACTATCTTAATGAAAGCAAACATTCATTCAGTAATAAGATTATAAAATTTTAGAATGGTTTAACGCAGGAGTTATTGAGTGACTCACTTGCAACATTTAAGAAAAGATTGAATAAGTATTATAAATGTCCTTGGATCATTTAAGTAATATATTAGTTTAGTTTCTAGTAGACGGTTTTATTAGTTAGTTAATTAACTGCGGGGAAATTGTACTAGCAGGGTTGTCACCCCAAGACTTTTATGGGATAATATCTACAGGAGTATACTCTTCAGCGAAGATGATGAAGATAGTGAAACAATGACCGAATCGATCTATTTCTTTTTTTCAAATCAATCAAGTCTTCTTTAGTTCCTCAGAGAGTAGCAACACTTTCAAGTTGATTCAGTCCAGTTAGGCGGTCTCATTTCAGGCCCTCTGTTCAGGTTATGATAAGTGATAATTATTTTATATTATATTTCATGTCTGTACGTTAGAAAGAAAGGAAAATAGTAAATATGTACCGCGTACGTGCGGTAGTTGCATATTTTAAACTTACCAAATAATGATCACTAAAAATATATTAATACTGTGCTCACGAATATGAGGAAACAAAATTTCTTTAAAATACTAAAGTCCATTAGGATTTCATTTACACATTTAATTCAATTTCAATTTATAGCTTCATATTTAGAACCTACAAAATATAACCCGTATATGGCAGGTCGAGGAATTAAGAAGAAGAGAAAGAGACATTGGAAAATAACAAAATAATTAGAAGAAACCAATCCAACACCATTCGCAAACCAGGAGAAAATAACAGAAGAAAATAACTAGAAAAATAAAAAAAAGAAATAAATAGGAACATATTATTTTAGAAAGAAAGATTAATAAAATCATCATCAGATATATAAATAGAATTCATTAATTCGATCCGTATAAACTTTTCATAATCAGCATCATCACCAATCAAAAAGAACACTCTTCACGTGTTAAAAGAGAAGACTAATCTTCATATTCACCTCGAACATTGAGGTAAGTTATCACCAATTTATCAATAAGTTTTGTTAGGCATACACAAAGAAAATCTATATAGAATTAACAATCTTATCATAACCTGAATACTTTTTCGGCCCTAAAACGAGCACAAGCCCACTAAATTTTTTGTATTTTTTTTAATAAAGTCTATGAGAAAATTTTAAACTTCCAGAGGCTGTAACTTTTTTTCCTAAAGAGACTGCAGATTTTCGTTTCCCCTATTCTTCATTATTATTTTTTTTAGAGTAGGGGTAGGCTATATCCTGTGATTTTTAAAAAAAAAAAAAAAAATTTATAAGAAAATCCTATGGGATTTTTACAACTTTGGGAGGCTATAATTTTTTTTCCTAAAGAGAGCGACGATTTTCGTTTTCACTATTCTTGCTTATTATTTTTTTTAGAGTATATCCTGCGATTTTCATAAAAATCGGGGGTGACAACCCTCTGGGTAACAATTACCATAATTTTTTTTTTGGTAGTAGTGGTGTATATATTATATTGGCCTTTGTTTAGCATTTGACAAGCTTTAGGGTGCAGTGTAGGTTGAGCTGTTGCACGAGCACGCATTTCATAAATATTCAGTTTGACTAGGACAGTTTCCATAGGCTCATGTGGCTTCTTACTCTCTCTATTTCTTATGTTCTCATTGCAACAATTTCTGCAAGTTTCGTGAATAATGTGGATGACAAACTTAAACAAGAGTTTTACCAAAATTTCTTATTTTTTTTAGTTTCTTACTATTGATATCACGAACACAAAAACCTTATGTATTTAAAACAAACATCTATTATCCATCACTATTTTCTTTTATTTAGGCCAGAGGGCATTAACAAATTAAACTATTGGAAGACGGGGATCATTTTAACCTCAGAGCTTCGGGGTTCAGATGCCAACGCAAACATAATATTTACATCTGACGTCACACTTCAAAAAGGTATATAAAGATGACATATGTATAAAGCTGCAAACACAACTTAAGGTGTTTTCATTTTGTCCAATGATCCCCATGCAGATTTCATTTATGGTTGATATAAAAATAAATTTATGCTACTATTTTTTTAGCATATCTAAGTATCAGTGAAATTTACAGGCTGTGTGTGTGTCTGACTAAATTGGCTCGTCTCACATAATAAATGGTCACCTTGGTACGTATAGCTTATTGATAAATTTGTTAATATTAAACATCTTTAATCCACTACATCTATAGCTTCTTGTAAACTAATCATTGTAGATTTATAATGCCTCAGCATATCATTATTAAGCTTTATTCTTGCTCCTATATACAACTTGATTATCATACTTATCAAATTACTGTGGATTCTAAGAATATCACTATAGTATATATATAATATCATCCTAAGATATCATTCTTGGTCGCAGCTAGTCACTCTAAAGCCATAATCACACCATATCTCGAGTATCGTAGTTAATAACTTTATTATTATAGTATACGCAGGTGAGATTAAATATCTTTCCATCCTATATATTATGCCACGACAAGAGTTTATCCAAAATTATTTTGAATCATTTATATACATTATATAAACTATTATCCAACTGAGAGAGTAGCCATTTGTGTATGTGTGTAGTTGTGCTAAGATAGTTGAGAGAGTAAGCGCTATTGTCGCATTCATAAATAATTATAGGAGAGCATTTAATATCATGACCGTAAATTGCATATAATATGTATTGTAATCTACGATACAAGAGATTAAATCCTCAAACAAAGTATATCTCCATGCTCAGAGATACTCACTATTCTCTACACTTATAAATTAAAGTCTATAGATAGAATGTATCATATTTACCTATAAATTTTAATTTTATAATAAACACAGAGAATCAAGATCTAACATAATTCTATTATATCTAACTTTCAAGATCATTAATAATAACGTCATCAAAATTTTATATGATAAACTATTTTATTGTATTAAATATATATAAACTATATATGATATGATATCAGACATTAATGAAATCTTTCTCATTTTTGTGAATTGGATTAAATAGGTACATTAAGATGCTCTCTAGAGTTAAGATAGTATAGCGGAAAGTCTTTCTTGCTATATATATATATACCTAATGGTAATATTATCTTAAGATAAAAGGTTTTTTATAATGTAATTTTAGTATATAATTATCATCTTATATATTAAATGATTAGAAAAATATATACTATATGACGCTACTGTATCTTTTACGTGATAGTATATAATCAGTATATTGATCAATCTCATATATACTCATATATATGTATATATGGTTATTTAATATAATACTTTTAATATATAAGTATTTATATCATATTTCAATATAATACAACTTTCCAACAATAATATAAAAATTATAAGAACTAATAGTAATAGTGGGCTTATTTACCATAACGTATATGTTTTTTATAGTAATTAGAATATCAATAAGCTTATGTTGAAATTTCTGAATCCTTTCTAGACACTAGTGTGGCGTATACTCATTCTTTTAATTATCACTTTACTCATGTGTTTTTTTCATATAACCGTATCTAAATCTGCACCATTGTTAATAACGTTCCTGTCTGGTTGTTTATACACCAAAAAGCCTTGACTATCCGTGGTGGGTGTGGATGTTGATCAATCTTAGGAGGAGAGAGAGTATACGTATGCGATTGCACCTTTAGACCAGCCTTTAGTTCTTACTATTGACGCATAACAACACTGAACTAATTGGAATAGTCTATCTTACTTTTCGCCGAGAGCACATGCAGTGAGTTATGACAGTACACACGATGTTCAAATCGCTGTAGAAAATAATATACATATATTTACGAGTATAGTTAGTTCTATTGCGTTTAGCTTAAAAAGTACAATCGAGTATCATAGTTAGATACTACTACATATAACATCATTGTACCTGAATAGGCAAATGTAAAACTATTTACTCGCATTTCACTCGTTTTGTATAAGTGTAATCAATACTTAGGTAACTAATTGGCATTCCATCAATCAGTTAGTGGGAGAACTTGCTCGATTATAGTCTGTCTCACCAAAGCTTATACGTGCTTAGAATTTTGTATATATTTTCATGAGGTGTGATGTCTTAAATTGTGTTTTTGTAAAATAATATTAAAACCGTGAATGTTCTTCTCTTTTCTCTCTTTTCTTCCAAGTTTTTGTAGTGTGTCTCCATGGGGACTCCTTCCCTTATTAAAAAGAAATGATATTTACACAAAACATTCCATTTATCACTCTGATCATATTTATTTTATCTAATTAATAATAGAAATTTTAAAAATGCGCAACATAAAAAAATTTTCAAAAACCCAAAAAGGCCCAATAAAACCCAAAAAAAGTTTATTTTCAAAACTGCCAACCCTGATAACTACGTTGGGCTGTTTTTTTTGAGACGGGACCTGAACAATAAAGTACTCCTGAAGGTGCTAAAGTATAAAAACTTATTCTCTTCACTCTTCTTCTGTTACGCCCTTCAGTATCTGCAGAGATAAAAACATAATTTGAATTTATAACACATGTACCTTAAGGGTGTAATAGAAAAAAAAATTAAAATATCATAACTAAGTTATTACCAATATGTAATGAAACCGACTTGTTAACACTTATTGTTATTACAATTCAATATTTTTACTAGTGATTTTAACTATGATAACTGTATAATTTAATTATGTAGTATTATTATTTATTAGATTCATTATTATTATTGATTATTATTGATTATTGCATATTTGTAAAATATTTTACATAAATAGAAATACAGCGTACAAAATTTGTAGTAAAAATAAAGCAAAAGCATACAAATATCATTTAAAATCAGTCTAAGTCTTCATAATATAGTTTCCTGTTTTCATCGATTAATCTTTTGGTACTTTTCCGCTTGTGCTCATTATGTGGATTGTCCGTCTTTAGCATAAAGCAGTAATGGGCAGTAGTAATGGGTCGTAATGCCAGGCAAGCAAATCAGCGATCAATATTGCTCTGCCGTCACTAAACCTTCCACTTTTTGATTTTATTGTAGTGTTTTCTTGCTGTTTAATGTATGTTAATAGGTTAATTTTTAGCTATTACTATACTGTATTCTTGAATATTCAATTTTAGATTCTGAGCAGACATTTAACAATTCAATTATCTCTATTTTAAAAATTAGCTAAAGTCTAGTTTGCTTTCTATTTATCGTCAAATAATTATTTATTTCCTATCATGTCAAAAAGACCTGAGATGAAATGCATCTACCAGACGAATATATCATCATTTTGATCGACAAGTTCCATATATAGATACTCTGTTCTTGTTAGCCATATTTTCCTTCGAGTTAGGACGAGCCGATACGACCCGCACACGGTTCTTCTCGCTTCACTCTGCCATCTTTAAGGACCTCCTTTTGTTCCTTTTCTATAGTGACTACAGGGTGGTATCCAATACCTCTCTAAGCGCGTTCGTCTTTTCGGACTACGTGGAAGCAAAGATGTGCATAGTAATCCTTATTGACTCAGATTGAAGAATATAGCACAATAGATTAATTCGGCATTCTAATTGTTCACATTTAACGCGTTGTAGTTGCGGCGGGCGCAGACCTAGTCAGTAAGTTTCTTAGCAATATAATTGATTACATATATATAAGAAGGATTATCCTAAGCATGGGAAAAGTAGTCAGTACACATTTAAAACAGTCTAAAGAAACAAGATAGATCGAGTGATTAATTGTTATCTCTGAGGCATAGACCTTCCGTTGAGAGTATAGTTCCTTGTGTAAAATAGGCATATAAAGCGTTAGTGACACACATCTGAATACTCTCACCTTAGACATTTAGGCCCTAACGGGTCATAACTATAAATATAGACAAATTTACTCTCTAGACATAATTGTTTCCGAATCGTTTCTTGTTACTAGGGGCTACTCGGGTATTGATGTATATGGTATATTCCTTCCGTTAATGATCCTCGTTCTTCTGTAATGGTTCTTTGTATTGACTTGACGATGTATAATATGGTACAATTATACTTTGTTCAGGGACCTCCAGACAACAGGTCGTACTATAAACGCACTAGTAGCATACTCTTCTATGAAGATATCTCTGTATCTGACTGGTGCTCAGCAAGTACACTGTCAACGCATTGTTATACTCTTGAGTGGAATAGCCCATCTCGATATTAAATTCTATTAAATCTAACTCTACTTATACTTGGGTTTGGTGCTCTATGCATTAGTGTATACTTGTAAGAACTTATTTACCTTTTAATGATCTCAAGAAACATACATACCCTCATTTGAAATCGATCAATTATGGATATAACATCGAACTGGATTGAGTCAATTTTCAATTATCGATGATTGATAAAGAAGTCTAGATTCAGACCAGGATTCCTATGAATTCTCATCATGCATAGTCTATTTTTTAACACGTGTATCATATCTGGTGTTTTGCCAAAAATTCGGTTAGATTCACAGGGGCGAGCAGATTTATTGTGCCATTGAAGATTTGGCGCATATTCTTATGATGTATATAGTTAGTATTTGATGTGAATTGCCAACGATATCGGTCTTGACTATGAAAAATCCTAGTCGTGCTGTTTTCCTCTCAGCTAAATGTGACGTCGTAAAATCAAATCCATATGGCCCAAAATAGGCTCCCGACGCTGCTTAATGAATCTTATCACTATTCAGCAAAGCTAGCGTCCCGAGGGTTCAATAGCCCCTCTCATTATTAATAACGCCTGGAATTCAGTTTGAAAAGATGCTAGTCTTTCGGAGGGTCGATTATGTCCTTCCTTGGGCCAAACTCAAATGCTCCACAAAATTTAATGCCCTATGTTATTTATGATATAAATTCATAGGATGTTATCTATATGTTTTGAATAAAGAAAAACATTCTATCCTCTATTACTGCTTAGCCGTATTGATTTTCTACAAATAACTTCGGGCACCTTTGATCTATTAATTAGTTTTATTGCTTGTTATTGTGGTTGGATTTTATTTTTCCAAAAAAATATGGGAACAAGCTTAGTCTTGGTTTTGGTTTTTGTTTTCGATGGTGGGGTCCGTAGGTGTGGGTTGTGTTTTGTGTCCTTTGTGTTTTTCTGATGTTTTTTTGTTTGCAGTGGCTATTTGATTTGGTTAAACGTGGATTTAGAGTAGTCTCGTTACGTAGTAAAGTGCGGTTTTGGGGTGGTGGTTTCTGTTGGGGTTGAGGAGGTGGTGCGAGTACAGACAAAACGAACCTGTTTTATCGATCCATCGTTCTTCTCGCTCCTCTCATATTCTATACCAAACAACGCGGAAAAAACAAATAAAGAATAGGAAAAAAAACTACTCTCAACAAAAATTTGTTCCCCAATATTATTATTTTATAGTCGTTTGATGCAAATAATAGTATATAGTAATATTAATATAATGTATTATAGGAATATGTGCCCCCTTAATGGTGGATGTTTAATCATAAATTGGAATAAAAGTAGTCGATACTGAACACACACGATATTTGGGGCGTCCGCGCCTGAATAATAATATTATATTATATGACCTTTATTAAATAAGGGAGGCCAAAATTTATTTAAACTATCATTAATATTTTTTTATAATAATAAAATTAAAAAACACATATTATTATTTATAAAATTTTGTTTATATCTATATATTAATTTTTTAAGTTGGGAATGTATCAAAGGCCAATTATTATTATTTTTAAATTTACTAATTTATTTCTTCATTTTCAGTATTATTTGACAAAAGCAAAATTTTTTTTTTATAATAGCTGTGAAATTAGAGTATTGGGTGTGTCATGTTTTAAATTAAAAGTTTCTTAAAAATCCGCCTTCCTAATATATAATATATATATATATTAGTTATATATATATATATATATATATATTATATATATATATTATATACTATATATATATATATTATACTATATATATATTATTATAATTGTATTATATATTATAATATTTTATATAATATATATATATTATATCTTAATTACAATATATTATATTAATTAATAATTATAAATTATATATATATTATATTACTAATTATATATATATATAATATATATATTATATATATATAATAACTATTATTATATTATAAATTAATAATATAATATTAATATATATATATATTAATATTTAATTAATATATATATATATATAATATATATCTATATATATATATTAATATATATAATAATATATATATATATATATTAATTTATATCGTACTCCTATACTTATTATTTATGTAGGAATTAATTTTCTTTCACTTGTAGTTGTGTGGCGTTAAATGATATCTGAAATGATATCGGAAAGCATTTGTAGAATAGGTGTTTTGATTAGTAGGGTTTTTCCTGGTGATTATTTCTTAGGTCGGGGTTCCGTAGGTGTAAACAATCATTGAACAGTGGCATATTTTGAAAAGCACTAAAATCTACGTAGATAAGAATGCATCACGGTACTGCTTTATGCGTTGTGAAAAAATGAATACCAGTCATCAGGTGCTTAACAGGTATTTATTGTTTGGAAAACCTTCGCCGCTGCGTATTCATAATATATTAAAAATCCTGGTTATACAGGTAATCAGTTCTGAGTTTTTAAATATTTAGGATTATATTTTTGGACTGAATTAAAGAAGTGAAAGGTACGCTTTTCCGTTATTTTGATATGAGTTGTGTATGTAGGAAAGTTTGTGAATTGGTTAGTGAAGGTTACTCTTACGTCCTGTTCTATGTACACACACAATGTCTTGGTGTGGATGTAAAAGGACTAGAGTGTTGAGTTCTCTGCTTAACAGGTCTTAATGTAACATGCTAAGTGAAACTCACTATGTGTCTTGGATAAGAGGTATACCCCAACCATCTATCGATCTACTATACAAATGTACACAAACTATCTCAATTCGCATATGTGCGTTTCGGAAGAAACATCTCTAGGGGTGGTAAGTTTAGTCGATGCAGATTGAGATTGAGTCTAAAATTATGATGGCACACTCGATCTTTCCAAAGCTCCTATTGGTCATAACGTATCTAAGGAGTGGATTAGGATTGTGATGTCAGTGATTTGATGGCTAGATATCCAATAGTTCTTTCCTTGCATTGAAGATGAAGAGACGGTAACCTACTTTTCAAGGAGAAAGAGGAATTAGATACTACGTTTCTTCATGGCTTAATGTTGACGATGTAGGTATGACTGTAGACTCATTGGTAATTTCTTTCTTTCCCGGTTACCAGGATGTGGATATTTCACCGACTGTTATGAGATGGTTGGTGTTCATTCGGCTGCGTGGATGTGGGATCGGTGTAGGTATGGGTTGGAATGAATATGTCGGGTTTGGGTTTTTAACACCAGGGGTATGTGGTCTCTAGTGGTTCACTGCCATGTCCGTGTGTTGGTGTAAATTCGTTACTTATTCCGGCTGGTCTGCGCGGATGAAACTAGTCCGTGGAAAAAAAGGGGCAGTCGGGTCAAGCTTTTCTATATTCCTATGTTATTTATTACCTCCCAATACTAATGTTTAGTTAGGAATGCTGGCGCACTTTGCGGGCGGCCACATATATATATCTGTATTGTAAGCGCGCTAACGTTTTGTTGCCACAAGATTTGGCGTAAAAGGTGCATACTTATATTATGGAGTTTGGACTTCTATCTGACAAAATTTCTTGGCGTAGGGAGACTTGTAGGGGGTTTTTTTGGTGAGTGGGGTTATATGTAACCTCGGTGTTAATTGCTCACTCTCCCATATCTAATTGCGGTTTTTGTCACGGATCTTACCGCACAGTTTGGTCCAATTTTTCTTCTTTTTTTTAGTAAACTTTAATGCACATATAATATTTTCTCCCACTGCATTAAATTGAACCAATTTAATTTCCCACGTCTTTGATTATTCTTAGTTCCTTAAGGTTTACAATTCTATTGTCTTCTTGTAGTAAATCAACACTTTCTCTCAGCATTTCCACGTAGGAGGTATTAATTCTTGTTATTGTCTTATGGTCGGAGTGTTGCAATTTACTGTTTTTGATTGACTTTTTTTATGTCACATTCTATTTAACCTCGAACTCTGTTTGGTAAAATTCCATCTTTGTAAACCTTTACTACTTTTCCTAAAATTCCACATATTTCTTGTTTTGAAGTCACAATTTACAAATAAGTTTTTTCGATGAGGTCTCTTGGTGTGATTTCTTTGCCTGCTTTATCATTTACTTCCTTTTTTTGCAAATAATCGGGACAAGTTGCTATTGAATCCAGTCTTTTTCCAAACACGATACAATTCAGCAGCAGGAATACTGAACTTGTGTCCATCTTTAAGCTAAGTCCATCTTACAACTTGAATTTAGCACTCCTGGAGGGCAAATTGATTTAATAAGGTATTTATTTGTCCTGTTTTAAGTGGGTATCAGGTAGATGATGGTGTTATAAGCTTCTAAGTTTTTCTAAATCAGTGAAGAAACTGTGTATTGGTCGTGTATTTTAATGATTCTATTTGTTCACAGAACAGTGTTCAAGTTATCATCTGTCAACCTTATTGGCTGTTCAAGAGTGAAGATTTGTATATATGTTGTCTTCATGTTCTAATTTTGTTCTTTCAAACATCGACCTCCTTATGTGAGTAGCTATGAGAGCGGGTTGGAATAGGTTACCACTGTAATTTCTCTTTACTTGCTCAATAAATTTTAATAATATACCGTTTTAGCTATTATATTCACAAGGGGTGCTTTAAGCTGTGGTATCCTTATTAATTCTTTGGTCTAGTGGGCTGCTTCAATCTCTACTATGCTTTCATCCTATTACGCTGATCAGGGATTTAAAGATTTCACATTGCCTGTCTCATTTGCGTGCTCTGATTAAACTCTTAACTCTTTAGAGCATTTTGATATAAAGCATCAGTATCTATGACATATACATCTTCTTAAAATGATTTGCACGTTGCTGTGTGTGCTCTACTAACAACTATAAACATGAAATATCAAATATATTCTACCTTTTTCCCTTTACTCTTATATCCTCTTCCCTTACTATAAGAAAAGGACCAAAGGCATCAATACCAATACTTGTGAATGGTGGTATATCACATTCCAATCCAATAATATTCTTTGTGCAAATCTGGGGACAAGAGGATAACCTACTATATTACTATTAAACTGCTTGAGATTGTTATAGCCTTTAGTAGGAGCTTTATTTCACCTGCATATATACATGCTAATACTTTATTAGAGAGATCTCTTAAATACTATTTATATATCTACTTGGCTCTACCACATTGAATATAGTACTTATATATATATTTATACTCTCTTTAAAGCATTTAAATACTGTATTTGTTTTCCCTACAATGCACTCATTAATCTAATGGTACCATCTTTCTCTTATCTGAACCTTTGATAACCATGACTATTCTGTGAGGCGCAAGCACGTATCATCGGAGTATTTATATATTCTAGTCTAAATGACTTATCATTTCATCACTTCAGCATCTTTTATATTCCCTCGTATCCCTATCCATATCTCTATCTACTCACATCTTCCATTATCTTATAACTATTAAATTGTAAGTAAAGGAATTATTACCAAAAAATGTGCCTTATTTTGGGCAAGTACCATTCATTTTTAGTATTTGATTCTATTTTAGTATTTAGTTATATCATGAAGAGTTTACTGTTTTTGTTTTGGTACATATTGAGGAATGTAGCCTTTTTTCCGCATCTTTTTTAATGTCTGTATGATTGTCCTATAGCACCTTTGGGTTTGATTCTATCCTAAAGTTTCTTATTCAATATTTCTTTTATATTAGTATATATAACTTTTTTCAAATTTTATAGCTACTTTTGTTTTGTAATTATTCAATTCCAACTGAACAGAATGTAGTTGAAGCTTTGTCTGTTGCGTACTCTGTCTTGTACCTGTGCCATTACTGGTTTATTTTTAATAATTTTTCTCATTTCCATTCGTTAGTAATTTATTGTTATTTTATTTTGACTATGCATTTGGTAGCTTTTGTCTTTTGTACAATCAGGGTTGGCAAAACAACTAGTTTTTTTGTCAAAAAGCCACATTAAACAGACTATCCCTTTTACTTACTTATACTTGCTACAATTTAGCTTATACTGAGTACACCATACTTCCCAATTAGGCTATATATTTGTTTGTGATCTTGATATAGCTAAACTACTAGTTGTGTTACTATCTTTTTAAACCTTTCATTGGATTCATATTTTGATATTTGTGAAAACATTTTCACTTTGTTCGACATGCTTATTACTGGGGAAAAAATCTGAATCAAATCATGATTCCATACCTTTAAAAATTTGGTGATTTTAACTGGCTAATTTGCCTGCACTTAATTCTATTCATCTTGGGAAAAGTTTAACATCAAAATTTTTATTTAACCTTATCGTGGAAACATTTATATTTTAACATTACTTGTTTACTAAGCCACCACAAGACACATAATATTCATTTATATGTTATATTTTTCAAAAATTAAAACCATTGCCAAACAATTGTAACTATCTGAAAATATTTAAAGTTCTTTTTCTTTTTATAAACTCTTTTAGACAATTTTTGGATTGGTTTCTCAGGAATGACGTTTATTTAAAGCTTAATTAAATCACATTATAGCTTGTCCCTTTTAGGTTGGAACTTTTTTTTTTATATCTATGAATTGTTTCATCATCCCAATTAACCTTTTTATTCGCTATTAATTTTGAAATTTTTTTAGCTAACTTTATGCACTGGGCTTATAATCCATGGAAACATATATGGTGGAAAAAAATTGCTACTGAGAAGGTGATACCTTCGTTGAGTTGAAATCTTTTCTTTATTATTTGATATTCCTCTACCACCCTAGCTTTCATCTAAACTTTTTCCTGTGGTCAACTTAAGAGCCAGATATTTTTTGTGAAGCAATCTTCCAAAGTTATAGTTGTTAATTTATTAAAGATTCTAATATCATATCTAGTTTTACCAAAAATATATTTTGCTAAAAATCTTTTGATTACTATGCTATTTGTGCAATCACATACTCTCATAATCTACTTAATTTTTAATATATTTTTTTTAACTTCTTTTATAACTGACTATTTAATGCCTCATTTCTGAGATTCACAAACCTTTTTGGAAGATATACATTAGAAATTTTATCTAAGTTGGTATCTTTGCTAAAATTACTGAGATTGATTTTCTAGCACATCGTAAATTTCACCATGTGTAGTTTGCTCTCAAGACATTAAACTTGAGACAATTGAAGGAGAGCTCACACTACCAAATATATGAACTTTAACATTTATGATTTGGAGTTTTATTTTAAAATTACCATTGGAACCCATAAAAGTCGGGATAGTTCATTATATCCAAGCCTTCCGAGGCTGTCCTTGATAAAAACATTTTCTCTATATCAGCTATTGTTTAAGCATAATTTCCCATATTTACGAAAGAGAGAACAGCTTCTGAATTATTAGTAAAGCTAAGTGAGAAAAAAGTAGATAATAGACGTAGAGGTGAAGAGTAGTTAAACGCTATCGGAGAAAGTTATGAGAAAGGGAAGAGAAACGAGAATAGATATGAAAATAGAGGCCGCGCAAGCTATGATAGCAAGCAGCAATTTCAATCAGTAGGTGCAGTGGAAAAGTACCGAAAATTTGGAAATAATTGGCCAAGAGAGTATGACCGCAGATATAGAAAATATGATTGCTATGCAGATCAAAGATATCCCAGGATAAACAATAGTCCAAGTCCATACAAGCATAGAAACCATAGAGCTAGAAGTAGTAGCAGGCAAAGGCAGCGATTTAAAAGCGCAAGTCCAATGCCAAGACGACCGCAGACATGTTCGATAAAAAAGGATTTTGAGGATAATTTAGCACCTTCAAAAAAGGTTAATTGGAATAAGTTCAATCGCTTTAAGAAGAATAGGGGTAGTAGCTCCCCAAGTCCAAGGTACTCTCCTGAAAAGGGAGGAAACCTTAAAGCAAAACGTAAAGAGTTTAAAGTAAACAAAACCAAAGATACAGTGATATCTGAATCTTGAGTCTCAGATAAGAAAGGAACCAGACAGAAACCACGCTCTTCGTCAGAAGAGATGGATTAAGAATCATTCGAAGAACCATCCAGTTTCGACAGAGATTCAGAGGAGGAGGATGATGCCGAATATATCAGAGATAATATCCATAAAAACTGCAAAATAGTTGAAAAGAGTGAGACACCTAACGCCGAAAAGAAATCAAGGCCTGAAAAGGAGGTGACTCATCTTAAGAGAAAGCAGCATGATATAAGCGAAAGCAGATCAGACCCCGAAATGGAGGAGTTTACCCATATGGAGGAGGCATAACATCTTAAAAGAGCAGGGCAAACTTTAGAAAAGGCAAAAATATCGCGCCAACGTGCCGCGAGTGTAGAGAACCTACTCAAAACAGCTTCGTATGGCAGGGTACCGCATAAGACGCATAGCGGAGCACCATCGCCGTACCAAGTGCGTAATGTTAAGGACACAGAGCATAAAAACTTTGCACCGCACCGCTCTAGAATATCTGCCTATTATATAAAGTGTAATATTTTACGAGCAATGATGATAAATATTATTGCTGAAGGAAACTTTATAGATTACAGTGGAACTCTTTACTCAATATTTTGAAGCTCACACTTTAATGACTTTAAAACTAGTTTTAATTTAACTTCTAATAACCATAAACCTAACCTGGAAAGTATTACACAAAGTGTTATACAAGTACACGGGGTCACAACACTTACACTAGATATAAGTAATAAAACTTTTCAACTTGTCATTTCATTATAGTTGGAGACAATTGCGACTTGGAGGGTAATATAATCCTTGGTTGCAACATATTGTCTCAACTTCCACTAATGTTTGATTTCAGAGTAGAAATTGTTGACAGACTGGAAGGACAGATATGTTTTGGTTCAGTTGAAAATCCCATACCGATAATGGTAGATATAAAATTAGAATTATCTGCAAGATTGGCAGACAAGAAATACTCCAAACAAAAATCAGGAACAATAAGTGGAAATGGCATATCAGGAAGGCCGGTTAAACGCCGTAGGCCACGGAAGAAAAACGCAGGACATCTTAGACCGAATGGAAAATCGGACCGATGCAGCGGTACCTACCACAGGTACGCCCGAGCCGACTTGAGGGGAAAAATACTGAATCCTGTACTGCCGAATAGAGGAAGATTTATTCAGAAAAATGTGTGCCCAAATATAAGTACCTATAGACACCAAAAGCCTAATGGAAGAAATTGGCGCATAAATAATAGAAGAAATTGGCGCATAAATAATAGAAGAAATTGGCGCATAAATAATAGAAGAAATTGGCGCATGAACAATAGAAGAAATTGGTGCATAAATAATAGGAGAAATTGGCACAGAAATAATAGAAATTGGCACACCAGAAATAGCCAAAACAATATAAGTAACAGGTTCAGGGAGATGCTTGCGAGGCCCGGGATCTAATCCTGGTAAGTAAAGAATCACTCAAGGAGCTATTTTATCTATACAAATTGAACTGCGGTTTAATTGCAGTATTTACATTTATAAAAATTATACTCCGATCTAGAATGGTCTCCTTACATGGGCCCTGTGTTACCTTTGACCCGAGTGTAAGCTTAGATGCGTGGCTGTGGTATATGTCCTGTCATAGGCGGTCCTTATTCCTATTGAATAGAGCACTCTTTCATAGGTTTAAGTCGCGTATCTTTTAGCTTATCGCACGTTTGGTCAGTGGTAACACGCTTGGCATACAAACTGCGAGGCCGGGATCTAATCTTGGTAAATGAAGAATCATAAGGGTTATTTTATCTAACAAATTAAACTGCTGTTTATTTGAAGTATTTACATCTATGCAAATTATACTCCGATCTAGAGGGGTCTCCTTACATGGGTTCTGTGTTACATTTGACCCGAGTGTAAGCGGAGATGCGTGGCTGAGGTGTCTGTCCTGCCATAGGCGGTCTTTATTCCTATTGAATAGAGCACTCTTTCATAGGTTTAAGTCGCGTATCTTTTTAGCTTATCGTTTGGTCGAGTGGTAACACGCATACCGTTCGCGAGTGCCCGGGATCTAATCCTGGTAAAGTGAAGAATCACTCAAGGTTATTTTATCTATACAAATTGAACTGCACGGTTTAATTGCAGTATTTACATCTATACAAATTATACTCCAATCTAGAGTGAGTGGTCTCCTTACATGGGTCCTGTGTTACCTTTGACCCCAGTGAAGCGGAGATGCGTGGCTGAGGTATCTGTCCTGCCATAGGCAGTCCTTATTCCTATTTAATAAAGCACTCTTTAATAGGTTTAAGTCACGTATCTTTTTAGCTTATCGTTTGGTCGAGTGGTAACACGCTTGGCATTCCGTCGCGAGGGCCCGGGATCTAATCCTGGTAAGTGAAGAATCACTCAAGAAGTTATTTTATCTATATATATATATATATATATATATATATATATATATATATACCTCTTCATATACTATACATATATATATATACACATATAGCACATAACCTTATATATATATATATAATATACTATATATATATATAATGTATATATATATATATATATATATTTATAACACCTCTCTTATTTTCTTATATATATATATATATTTTATATATTTTTTAACATTACTATATATATATATATATATATATATATATACTTATATATAAATAATATATATATATATATATATACTCTTATATATATATATATATATCTACTATATATATATATAATATCTTTATATATATATATATATATATATATATATATATATATATATATATATATATATATCTCCATATATATACCATATATATATATATATATATATATATAGCATATTTGTCCACCCGACTTCCTAACGTTCATAGATTTCAGAAGCCTAAGCACACTCAAATGTAATCTCAGGCAAAGGCATAGGACACCTGAAAGAGAAAGGAGAGGAATTTAGAATCGTCAAGGTTGGTGGAAGAAGAAAATATTAGTCGAGAAGAAGTGGCCTTTTCAGTTGGAGAGTTAGGAACAGAACCATCAGATCGAATAAGGGGAGGAAAGGTAGATTTAGAGATGTTTTTGGCAAGTGGCCAGAAAGATTTGTCAGTAGGAGAACCAGGGAGGATTTAGCGCACTTTCGTTTGATGTAAGCCCGCTTTGCTTATCCCCTGCAACGATTTCTAGCTAAATGAAAATTAGCGTGAGTGATAGGAGAATGAGAATTTTTCAACCCCCGATACGCATTGTCTGTAGCCTGAATGGCCACAGGCACGATCGAATCATGGATTATGAGGAGAGAAAGATTTAGTCGAAGGAATGAACCTGCTCATCCATCAACGATTACACAGCTCCCACCTTGTTGGCAGAAGCCGAAGCGTCACCTTGAAAGCAGTCACTCCAATTGCTAGTTGGCGTGGGGAAGCAGCGCAAGGCCTCGCAATCGGCCCGATCAGGGTGCCCAGAAAGAACACTGGGGCAGGGGGATGAAGCTGTTGGGGGAGAAAGTATTGGAATTAAGGATATGAGTTCTGGTCAGATTTACCAATAGGAGCAGAAGGTAGTGTATTTATAGAGAGAAGGACTAGTGGTGAAACATAGGTCAAGTGTCTTCAAGAATTGGTTGGGACGATCCAGAATAAATGTTGGTTCTTTAATTAGTTGCTCCAGATCGTTGAGAATGCTGAATGATTCGGCCTCCTCCCCACTTAAATCAGTATGAGATGACCTCAACCATTCAGTGTTGTGTACATTGAAATCCCCTAAAAAGAGGACCTCAGTATTTGGATGAGAAAGATATAATAGTTTCGTGAAACGGCAGATATTCAAAAGGCATGATCTGTTTCTGTTGGAGTACAGTAGCAGAAGCAAAAGATTATTGTTAGAAGGAAGAAAGATTTTAAGCCACAGAACATCAGAAATTAGGAGATTCGAGATTCACGAGACATTATTACAGGGAGTGTTAATGTTTACACATGGCATACTCCACCATTTAGACAGGGAGGTGAAATGAATGAAAGTTATAGTTGGATACATTAAACGAAACGAGTTAGAGAATGAATTCTTAGTCATCTGAGTCTCAGACAAGAGGAAAAGATTAGGGTTAGAGTTAGAAAGGTGGTATTCAACATAAGCAGAGTTTGGGTTTAAGCCATGGATGTTGGTGAAGTCAATACAAAGCCCACACCTACGCAAATCTGCCATCACACACACTAGAACACACACAAACAAGAACAAAAGCCAAAGACAGACAAAAACAAAAGGAAAAATCGGGATAAAATTGATCAAACGCTAAAACCTAAGTTAAAAAGTATAATGTGCTGAAATTAATTTAAAATCAAATTTTGTATGATAAAAAAAATAAAACTCAAACTTACATAACCTTTCCCAATTTACCTTACTAAAAATTCGCAACCACAAAACCCGACAAAGAAAAGAAAAAACTTTTAAAAATTCTATGCGCAGAACTTCTATGAAACTAATAAATGTATACTAACTGATATGAGTTAATAAAAACTTTAATTAAAACAAAGACAAGATTGAAAAACACACACTTTCACTAAACACAGCTTTACATAATAATAATAACAATAAATAAAATAAATATAAACTATCAACCGAGAGCACTCAAAAACACGTCTGCACTTCACAATGACCCAATATATATATATATATATATATATATATATATATATATATATATATATATATATATATATATATATATATATATATATATATATATATATATATATATATATATATATATATATATATATATACGCTTAAAATGAAAATATTTACATACTATATATATATATATATAACCATATATATATATATATATATATATATATATATACCTTAATAACCACTGCTGTAGCCAGCAAGCAACAACAGTACTAATAACCTTAATATATATAATATACTCTTTGCTGCTAATATCTTTCTTTGCTGTATATAACCAACATATATATGTATATTATATGCATATAACCAACATATATATATAACCAACTATATAATATATATCTTTCTTATCATCCCTTAGCAACATGTATATATATATACATATATATCTATATAACTTCTCTATATACAACACATATGCTTTATATAATAACTAATATATATATATATATAATAACATTACTTATATATATATATAAATATGTATATATTTATATATATATATATGTATATATACTACTATATATATATATATATATCACTTATATATATTATATATATATATGGCATATATATATATATAACATATATATATATATATATATATATATATATATTTTATGTAAATATATATAATAACATATATATATGCTCTGTATATATACCATATATATATATATATATTATATAACATATAATAATATATATATATATATATATATATATATATATACATATATATATATATATATATATAAATATATATATATATATATATATATATATATATATATATATATATATATATATATATATATATATATATATATATATAATATATATATATACATATATATATATATATATTATATATATATATATATATATATATATATATATGTATATATATAATGTATATAATTATGAGTAGGGGAGGAGTCTGGTTGGTTTTGGATATTATAAACACCAAGGAAAATATCTAGGATTGTCTTGCGATTTTTGTGAATGTCTGTCATCGGTGTTAGTTATGAGAAAACGTTAGCTATTCAAGCAAAGAGTAGATGATTTAAAGGATTGGAAAAAAGAAACCTTGCTTTGTGTTTGCCTCAAAAAGAGGCAACAAGTCTTGAACAAATGCTTGGACTCTTTCCTCTTTCGAACTTGAATAAACATTGAAAAAATCTCTGATGTTATATAGACTTCTTTACAGTCATCCCTAGCGGGATGTTTATCAGCTTTTCCTGGTAAGCATAATCCGAACTCTTCAACTATTTTCAAGTATGCCAATCTGGTTTCTTACAATTTTACACTTACTTTGTGCGTAGGATGACCTCACCGTTGCTGTTAAAAATTGCATGGTTGGAGTCAGTGAGCCTGTTGATTCCTAACTACGTACCAGTAGTTTTTCCTTCTCGGGACCTCAAATGACTTCCAGCACTTTTCTTCTCTCTAGTAAACATCGATCGGGATAGGGCAGTTGGTATTGTGTTTATGCATTAGCTCATTGAGGTTTCATGTGCTTTCTTCTCAGCTTGAAGCATTTCCTAATTATATTCCAAGTTCTCTGGTCCTTTCATCCATCTTTATTTGTAATTTATCCTTTGCAAGTACGATTTCTGTAATGCCTTTGGGACCTCATCCAGGAATTTTTGGAATAATATAACTTCAACTTCATTTCGGCTACCAGCTTAACTTCATCTGTCAAATGTTTTTAAGCTTTATATATGTCAAAACCAAACCATGGCGATTCTCAGTTGTAATTTTGTAGACTTAAGAAACCGCCAGTCCATCTTTCTCATTTATCTCTTACTCTTTTATTGTACCACTGTATACCTTTCTTCTTTATAATACGTGTATTTTTCCGGTATTCAATGCATTAAAAGTGGCCAAAAGCCGATCCATTCATAAGAGCCATTTAATTTGAGTAAGCCATTTCACTTTTATCTGTTCCACAATTTTGTGTGGCATAGTCTTCGAATTCTTAATGAAACTCAGTAATTTGGCGTCCCTCACTCAGGATGAACGGCAGGGGATTAATTATTTTTGCATCAGGATAAATAAAACTTATTTTTCTATGATCATGGGATGTTTTTCTGCTTTTTCACCTCTGAACTGATGTCCACTCATGTACTTCTGATGATTCGATCGCTGACTGAGACTCATCTGACATATTTTTCCGTCGTTCATGGTCATTTGTTCTGTCTGCTTTCCATTGCTCCAACACTGGTTCCACCAAAGAAGAATGTTCCTGTAGAATCTTTTGAAGGAGGAATTGGGCTGCACACAACCTTGTTCCTGTGTCCTCGATAGCGGCAATTTCTTGAAGAAACACTCCTGTTCTTGTCTTCCACGGATCCATATCCGCATACTCCTCCTTTCCTTCTTGGGTTTGGAAACACAATTGTAGACCATCTGTCACCATCACAACTGTTGAAGACCTTACAATTTCCTTACTTCTGAATTTTTAAGGCCTGGTTCGTTGCTGGGGATGCGAATGTGGATCAGTGTAAAACAAGAATAGCAGGGTTTTTAAAGAAATCACTACCTTCGAGGACACAGGAACAAGGATATGTGTAGCCCAGTTAAAGATATATATATATATATATATATATATATATAGCAATATATATATATATATATATATAACTATATATATAATAACAATATATATATAAATATAACTCTATATATATATATACCATATATATATATATATTTTTCTATATATATATATATATATATATATATATATATATTTATATATATATATAACATCAATATACAAAAACATAAATAACTCTAAATATACATATATATATATATATATGTATATAACCAATATATATATATATATATGTATATATATATATTATCTGCTATATCTATATATATATATATATATGCTATATTTGCTGCTATAATAATAACTATATACCATATATATAGCATATAACAACAGCAACTATATAATATATATATATATATATATATATATATATATATATATATATATATATATATAGATAAAAAAACACATATGTATTAAATTCACATATATATATCTATATAACTATATATATATATATATATATATATATAGCAATATATATCAATAACAACAGCAACAATAATAGTATTATATATATATATATATATATATATATAATATATAACCACATATAT